>CM069133.1:112547287-112670185 GCA_035221665.1 Okamejei kenojei | reverse complement strand
GAAGTTGAAAATATAAAAGGGATTGTGAGAATGGTAGGTGATAGGGAAGAAAGAGGAGGTAGTTATAAATATTATGGTATGGGGGGGAAAGTTGTTTCTTATGGTAATCTACTTTAAAAGCTATAGACTTAACTACAGAAAGTAAAGGCAGAGACATGTTCTCATGTATTTTAAATTCATGGATTCCCAAGACAATTGGAGTCTGATCGGGGCCTCAGTTTCGTGTCCAGGATTGGAAGATTTTTCTCTTTGGACGCCTTCATCGCTATTCTCCACCCGGATGTCCAATGGACAAACTGAATGCCTTATACCAGGAATTGAGACAAGGACTGCGGTGCTTGTGGCACAGAATCCTTCACCTTGGAGCAAACACCTAATTAGCGTGAGTATCACACAAACACACTCCCTGCTCCATCCTCAGTCTCTCTCCATTCCATTGCCTATGGTTTATCAACCGCCATTGTTCCCTGCTGTGGAGACGGAGTCCCATGTGCCCTCCGCTCAGGCTTCTCTCATCCATCACCGTCGCAAGGATTGGAATGGGCTCGGCTGATCCTGTTGCGCAGTTTCTGCGCGTTACAACACAGGATAGGCTGATCGTGAAGAACACCGGCTCCTGTATACTCGTCAGGCCAAAGTTTGTGGCGTCTCCATCGAGGACTTGCTCTCTGAGAAGGAATACCCGGAAGCTGGCTCCTCAATTTGTGGGTTCATTCCCGAATCCTCGAAGGACCTCAATCTGTGGCCGGTTCGTCTCAGACTCCCCCGTGCCATGAGTCCCCCACTTTCCCATGTCTTTCCACAGACTGAAGCCAGTTAAGGAGAGTTTCATTTGGTCCCTGCCTCCACACCCCCTCCGCCCCCCGTTCCTTCATGGGGTCCCATGATTATGGTGCTGGGGATGTGCCCGGCGTGTCCTTGGTTGTCAGGTATCTTGTGATTGGGGGTTATCGGACCCATCAGAGTCAGTCCTGGGTGCCGCTCCAACATATGTTGCCCAGAACTTATCAAGGAAAATCGGGCCTAACATCCTGACGATCCTTGGCAGTGGAGAGGGTGGGGGGGGGGTTAGGTCTACTGACACCGTCTCAGCGTTTAATCTAGTTACTGTTCATTAAGGTATTTTAGATTAGAGTTTGCATTCTTGTTTTAATTTGTTCCTCACATCGCCTCTTGTTTCAGTTGCGCCATTTTCCCTGTCGGGGTCATAACACCTCATGTGATTGTGACCCCGCCCTGAAGTGTTTCACCGTGTCTCAATATCCCCTGGTTAAGTCGTAATTTAAGCCATTGTGTTTTAGTTTCTTTGCCAGTTCATTGTGTATGCTACCTGGTATCACCTCATTCCAGCTCTAGAAATATTGTGACTTTGTGTACTTGACCACGGCCTGTTTTTCGACCACTGGTTTTGCCTGCTCCTAGATTACTGTAGCTTCAGTGTTTGCTTACCTGTGTACCGACTTGGACCGATTAAACTCTGAATACGGATCTGCCCTATGTCTGAGCCTGCATTTGTGTCCTCCTCCTCGTTCAGTTCTGACACAGAATGCAAGCCACCAAATTCAAATGCAATTTCATAACCTTTCCAGCAGAGTGCAGGCCACCTAATTCAAATGCAATTTCATACCATTTCAAACAGAGTGCAGGTCACCAAATTCAAACGCAATTTCATACCATTTCAAGCAGAGTGCAAGGCACCAAATTCAAATGCAATTTCATAACATTTCAAGCAGAGTGCAGGTTACCAAATGCAAATGCAATTTCATACCTTTGACTTTATACTCCTGCCACCGAGGGGTGTTACTTTCATCATGGTGATTGACCGTGCCAATGACCAATCAGCTGATCTGAAGATTTTATAAACATTCTATCTTTTTTATTTTTCATCGATCGTAAAATCCTCGCTGCTGCCCTGAGTGTAGGAGGACGTTGATTAAGGCCAAAAATATCATAGGCTATATATTGAATTCTCTCAAATCATATCCAGCGCAGACAGGATGTGGTCAGATGAGACTTTAGGTTTATATAAGATAGATGTACTCGGAATAAAGTTTGCCAGTTAAAAACTGAGATGAGAGTTTTTTGTTTTCAAGGGTTGTGCGTTTTAGACCTCCTTGCTACAGATAGCTGGAAAGCCCATGCATTCTTGAGTAAACTTAAGGCTGATATAGGTAAATTTCTAATCGATGGTTTTGAGGAAACGAAGGAGAGTGTGATTGAGGAATATTAGATCAAGCATAATCCTACTGAATGGTGGAATGGGCTCAAGGGGGAAAATAGTCTACTTTTGCGTCCCACTTCTTAGGGGGACTCATACATGTAGGGGTTACATTGTTTTCTAAAAATATATATTTTTCAATCTTTCACCATAATCATGTTATCATCTAAATCAGTATTATGAACCTCTTTGTGTTTGTTGGTCAAGTCTGCATGCCTTAAACAATAGTTGTTTCTTTATGCCTTCAATGGGAATGTGGGTTAAGTGTGTACCACACTGATTTTCCATACTTTTAAACCTGACCACTGGTTTTCTTAGGCTGACCCACTGCCATTTTATGGAAATCTAGTGGGTCAAAAATTATTTGAAGATGAGAATTTTCTTCGTGAGACAAGGATCAGCGGAATTGCTTGATTCCGCAGTTGTCAAGTTTCTTAAATGAGCTTGCCTTTTCTTATTCTTGCCAGTTCCTTTAGTTTTATTTTCCATGTAATAATTTTGAAATCTTAAAAAACATTTTAAATTTTTTCTGTTTTTCTTTCAACAAGCCCATATTAAGTAATTTCATCAATACCAGAATGTATATTTTAGTCTAACCCATAATTTACTGAATCTTTCTTAAATACTTAAATACTCGTCAATTATTTAGACGGTCCAACGTTAGAAGTTTAGAATGGCCTAAATCTACATGAAGAAGTGGTCTCTATTCTTTGGAAGTGGCGGCGCTGCCCAAGCAGCTACGGCTCGCCTGCAGTCCGTCTGTCTTTCTTCTTTTTGTTTTATTTTTGTCTTGTTAGAAGTATGGTTTAGTCTTTTATTGTGAATATGTGGGAGGTGGGGGAAACTTTTTAAATCTCTTCCTTCAACGGGGATGCAAGCTTTTCCTTGTAGTATTCTCCCGTCTCCATCTTGGCTTGAGGCCTAAATTACGTGGAGCTTGCGGCCTCCAACTGGAATCGACCTTGAGAGCTGTGGTCACAGAGCGTGTGGACTTACCATCACGGAGCTGGCTGACTTCAGAAGCTGTGGTGGCACTGTGGTTGTGACCCGACTTTAGAGTTTCGGAGGCTTTGGGCATGGGCCCTGTGGACGGTAATATCGGGAGCTCGCAGGTCCCTGGTTGGTGACCGATTTTCGGGAACTCGCGCAACGGCAGCTTCGCCTGTCCCGAAACGCGGAGTTTGAATCTGACCGTTTCGCTGGTGCTTGAAATCGGACCGCGGGATTTTGCCAACACCTTGCGGGGCTTCAACATTTTTGGCCTCTATCCGCCTCTGCCTCAGCAGTTTGGCTGCCTGTCACGCAGAGCAGCATGGAAAGACAATACTTTTGCTATCCATCACAGTGAGGAGGTCCTGGAGATTGACGTGAAGGATGTATGGTGTTCATTGTTGTGTTTTGTTGTTTGCTTCATGGACTGCAGGTTAGTGAAATTTTGTTCAACTTTGTGGAACGCCCATCCCTCTACCTCCCAAGGGAATTCACCTCCATCCTGACCGCGGTCTACATTCCCACCACAGGCAGACATCCGTCTGCCACTGGAGAGCTGCAACCCGTGGTCAACAAAGCCACAAACCTGAAGAAATCGCTCTTCAAACCAACATGTCTCCTGCTGCTACCAGAGAGAGCAAATTGTCCCTCGATCATTGCTACACATCCATACAAGGATGCCTATCACTCTATCCTCTCGCCCTCCACTTTGGTACATCTGACCATACCTTGTGAGCCTCTTCCCTGCCTACAGCAAGCAATTAGAAGAGCACACCCCGCAGGTGAAGGACTGCACAGAGCTGGTCAGGAGGGAGGGAGGGGTGGGGGGGGGGGAGGGGGGGTGGGGGGATGAGGGAGGGGGGGGCAAACGAGGGACAGCTAACAGGACAGTTTTTGGGTCGTCTGTAGACTGGGCAATGTTCATGAACACTGCAACAGAGATGAACAAATACGCACAGTCATACAGACTTCATAAAGAAAATGTCTCAAACGATTTCCGGCCAGTGGCACTCACCCCTGTCAAAGCCATGCTTTCGAGCTGCTGAGCTTGGCTCAGCCTCAAAGCCATCCACCCCCCCCCAACACATGGACCCCCATCATATTGCCTACCGGACCAATAGTCTACAGAGGAACACCAAATCGGCAGCCCTACACTCTCCCCTGACCACCTGGACAGCAATACACACCTACATCAGGGAGCTGTCAATGGCCTCAGCGCCCGCCTTAAACACTGACATAGATACCCGCTTAAGCTTGCTCACCACACTCAGCGGTCTGCACACCACTTCCCTCTGCAATTAGGACACTGATTCCACACTAACAGCTGTAGTCTGTTAGGGTCAATACAACCTCACCTCCTCCACTATAACAACGGAACACTGGCGTGGCCTAGGGCTGGGTGCTCAGTCCTCTCCTCTACTCCCACTTCACCCATGACTGCATCCTAAGTATGCTCCAAACGCCATCATAAAATTTGTTGCTCGACACACCAACGGTGGTAGGACTAAACAGCGAACAGACATCAGCCTACAGAGGGATGAGGTCCCAGCACCTGACAACCTGGTGTGCCAATAATAACCTCGTCCTCAACTCCCATAAGACGAAGAAATCATTGTCGACTTTCAGAAAGAACAGAGAGGGGGCAGACAACCCCCCCATACATATAAAACGGGACTGAGGTGGAGCAGGTCTCCAACTACAAAAAATTCCTCGGGGTCCACATCACTGAGATCTGTCCTGGTCCTCAACAACCTCCAAGCTGATCAAAAAGGCGCAGCATCGCTTTACTTCCCGTAGGAGCTCAAAAAAAGCCACCTGTCCCCCCCCAGCTTCTGACCAACTTTTACCGCTGTAAATTACCATCAAAAGCATCATGACCACCTTGCTTTATGTATGTAGTACAGAAAATGCACCGTAACAGACCAAAGCACTACAACGAGTGGTGAAAACCGTCCCATAAATCATCGGTGCCTCCCGCTCCCTGCCAAGGATGCCCTCCACCGAAAACGGTTGTCTGAGACAGGCCGGGAAGATCATCAAAGACACCTCCCACCCTAACCATGACTTTTTTGGCCCTCCTACCAATCGGGGAAGTGGTACAGAACACTCAGGTCCCGCACCAGCATATGAGAATAACGTCAATTATCAACCCAACACACTGCAGAACTCGGAGTCCCCCGCCATATAGATTTTCACAATCTAATTTATTTCTATATCTTATTTATCTAAATATTGCTAACCCTATTGTAATGACACTAAACTGCATTCTCATGTTGTAACCCATATTGTAACTGTGCAATGACATTAAAGTATGAATTGAATTGGAGGACTGCATCCCAACACAACCTTACCAAGAGTTTTTCCCACCAGAAGCCCTTGGATGAACTTTGAGATCCCAATCTTCGAAGACAAGACAGACCGGCATTCATGTCTGATTATACGTGGCCTATAAGAAGTCCAGATACGATCTTTGAATGGCCATAAAAAAGGCCAAAAGAGACTTCAGCTCCAACTGTAGGAATTGAGACAGATGTTCGGCAGCTTGAATGCAATCACCTCCCTACACAAAGGCGATATCAGGAGCAGCTCGAATGTCGAACGAAACATGCACTTCCTGACGAGCTAAATGCGTTTTACGCACTACTTTGATTGTATAACACTGATGTGCCTTCTCCGAGCCCCCATTTGCTGTGATGTTATTCAGTCATCTCAGAGGGCCAACGTCAGAAAATCCTTCCAGAGGGGTGAACCCTCGAAACGCCTGGACCCTGATGGTGTTACCCGGTCGTGTTCTAAAAAACTGTGCGTACCGGTGGAATGACCACGACAGACCCAAATGTGTGCCCTTATAGCATCAATAACCTGGCCCCACAAGCACCAGCTAAAACCAAGGAACTGATTGTAGGACTTTTGAAGGGGGGGGATTGGGACCCACAGTCCCCCTTTAATTATTTAATAATATTATATTCCTTTAAATCAACGGTCGATGGGTGGAAAGGGTCAAGAGCTTTCAAATTCCTGGGCGTGCCATATCTCAGAAAAGATCTTTCCTGGTCCCGAGATTCACTGTTGCAATCAAAAAGAAAGCACATAAGCGCCTCTACATACCTGACAGATTATGGAAATTTAATGTCAAGGATGACACTCTCTAACTTCACACAGGTGCTCACGGTAGAGAGTATGCTGATTGGTTGCATCGTGGCTTGGTTCGGAAACTTGAGCGCCCTGGAGCAGAAAAGACTACAAAATGTAGTAAATACTGCCCAGTCCATCATCGGCTCTGACCTCCTGCCCATCAAGGGGATCTATCACTGTGATAGATCCTCAAAAAGGCTGGCAGCATCATCAAGGACCCACACCATCCTGGCCATACACTCATCTCCCCACTGCCTTCAGGTAGAAGGTACAAGAGCCTGAAGACTGCAAAGACCAGGTTCAGGAATAGACGCTTCCACACAGTCATCAGGCCATTAAACTCGGCACGGATGACACTCTGACATTATATAGCCATAATCTGTTTAAATTCACTTATCAGTTTATTTTCCATGTGTTTATATATTCAAATAATGGTAAATGGACACACTGATCTGTTCTTTATTCGAGCCAACCTATGTCTGGTGTGCTAAAGCAAAGCAAGATTCATTGTTTCTTATCATGGACACATGACAAAAAGACGCCTCTTGAACTTGAACTCTGAAATTCAATACAATTAGTCCCTTCGCTCCATAGATCCTGCCTAGGGGGGGGGGGGGGGGGAGGGGGGGTATCGCTGGGCGTGGCCTCAGGGGGTGAGTTACTCCAGCAATTCTGTACCTTTGATTTTTTCCAGCATCTGCATTTTCGTAAATATTTAATCTACAGTAACAATAGGTGGCAGGAGTCGTCCATTCGGCCCTTCGAGTCAACACCGCCATTCAATGTTACATGGCTGATCATCCCAATCTGTACCCCGTTCCGCTTCTCCCATATCCACTGGACTGCTATTTTAGACCCTATCTAGCTCTCTCTTGAAAGTATCCAGAGAACCGGCCTCCACCACCCTCTGAGGCAGAGAATTCCACAGACTCGCAACTCTCTGTGAGAAAAAGTGTTTTCATCGTCTCCGTTCCAATGGCTTACCCCTAATTCTTAAATTGTGGCCCCTTGTAGGTTAGTTAGCTGCTCCAAATTATAATTTACGACAAATGTGGCAAAAGAATCAAAAGGAAATTGATTGAAATTTGAAAGAATGGTTAGTGGCACTGCAGGGAAATTAGAGAATGGAATGGTCCTTATCGGATTGCTTTGTTCAGAACTGGCATGGGCCCAATCAGCTGAATAGTTTCCTTCTGGATGATAATTATTACCATTGAGATATGGTATGCTCTATGACCATCTGCTTACTTTACCCTGAAACCATTTGTTTATCTTATAAAATAAACATCTCTGATGATATCTTTGACATAATTCATATGCTTCTAGTGTGTTTTATGCAATTGAAATGTAAAAGGTTCTGCAGGTGGTTACACTGTTCTGTTGATTTTATCCAACCATGCAGAATTTAAATTGTAAGTTGAATTACACATAACCAGAATAATATATTGTTACACAGACATATCTGACTTCTAGTATTTCAAATTCAGGTTTCAGCTTCCCATTTGTTAACAGCTTCAGTGATGTCTGCTCCTGCTGCCCTTGCTGTTGCTAAATTGTTCTGGCCAGAAACAGAAAAACCTAAAATAACAGCCAACAGCAATATCAAATTCGATAAAAGGCAAGTTTTGTTTCCATTTGCAATGATTTGTGAGGATGAAGATCAAAAAGCACGTGGTAAATTCTGTACTTCTGATAGTAAAAGTAATAAAATGAAAAATATTTACACGGGTGAAATTTCACGAGAACAGGTCATCATTATTTGTACTTTTTTGATTCCATTTTTTGGGGATGTGACCTAAAAGATTGATGAGGGCAGAGTTGTAGATATTGTATATATAGATTTCAGCAAGGCATTTGACAAGGTTCTGCATGGTAGGCTGCTCTGGAAGGTTAGATCGCATGGGATCTAAAGAAAAGATAGCTGAATGATAGAAAATTGGCTTCATGGAAGGAAGTAGAAGGTGATGGTAGAAGGTTGTTTTTCAGACTGGAGGCCTGTAACTAGTGGTGTGTCTCAGGGTTCAGTGCTGGGTGCATTGCTGTTTGTCATCAATGATGTGGATGAGAACATACAAGGCATGATTAGCAAGTTTGCAGATGGCGCACAAGTGGGCGATATTGTAGATAGCAAAGACGGTTGTCAAAAATTGCAGCACAATTTTGATTGGTTGGGCAGGTGGACTGAGGAATGGTTGATGAAATTTAACAGAGAAATGTGAGATGGTGTTTTGGGAAGTGTAACATGGGCAGGACCTACACATTGAATGGTAGGCCTCTGGGTAATGTTGTAGAGCAGAGGGATCTAGGAATACAGGTGCATAATTCCTTGACAGTCGCATCACAAATAGATAGGGCAGTCAAAAAGACTTTTGACAGATTGACTTTCATCATTCAGAGTATTGAGTTTAAAAGTTAAGAGGTTATGTTACAGTTGAACAAGACATTCGTGAGGCCACATTTAGAGTATTGTGTTCAGGTTTGGTCATTGTTATTGGAAAGATGTTGTCAAGCTGGAAAGGGTGCAGAGAAGATTTATGAGAATGTTGCCAAGACTCGTGGGCCTGAACTATAGGAAGAGGTTGAGCAGGCTTGGACTTTATTCCTTGGAGCACAGACGGATAAGGAGTGATCTTATAGAGATGTACAACATAATGAGAGGAATAGACTTTGGCCCAGAGTAATGGAATCAAGAACCAAAGAAAGAGGTTTAAGGTGAGCGGGGATAGATTTAATAGGAATCTGAATGACCATGTCGGATGTGATGGTGGGCAGTAAATCGAGTTCGAACCAGTAGGAGTAGGAGTCAACTAGGACTAGGTAGGGTTTACCGTGCCATTCGAAAATGTTTGTTGCCAGCGACGTCCAAGGCAGTGCTGGTGGGGGTTGTTGTAGCAGAGGCTGTTTCTGTTGGTGTGGTGCCAAACTGTTGCAGATGGGACAGGAAGCTGTTCTGTCCGGTATGTACTTTGCCATCCCGGGCCAGTAGAACATGCTCTGTGCGTGGGCCAACGTGGCCTCGGTACCTGGGTGACCATTGTGCGCCTCTTTGTAGTATTTGTTTTCTAAGGATGAAGGGATCACGACTTTGTGACCTTTAACAATGACACGTCCTGTATTACCAGCTCATCACGGATTAGGAAGAATGGCTGCACCTCCATTAGTGTGCTGGACTGTCTGTCTGGCCAGCCTCTTTTGATTATGGATGAGAGTAGCTGTAGTGTGCCATCAGCGGCTGTGTGTTCAACCAGGCGACGCAGGCGTTCCGTGGAAACAAAGTCAATCTTTAGAACCGTAAGCTCATCGCATTCATAGGGATGTCATTCACTGGATGCATGTGGTGCACGAGAGAGAGTGTCGGCAATGACTTGTAAACGATTCTGAAGTCGAACCGCTGGAACTGCATCATCATGCGCTGCAGTCGTGCAGGTGCAGCGTGTATCGGTTTGTTCAGGATGGTTACAAGTGGTTGTTGGTCTGTTTTGACAGTGAAAGTATTCCCAAAGATGAAGTCCTTGAATTTTGAGCAATCAAAGACCACAGCTAGCAGCTCTTTCTCGATCTGGGCATAGCGCTGTTCGGTGTCCATCATGGTGCGGGAAGCATAAGATACAGGTAGTACAGTTCCATCGGCAGATGTTTGAAGGCAGGCTGTGCCCAGCCCGTATTGTGAGGCATCACAGGTTTTCGTGACAGGACGCTTCCGATTGAAGTATGTCAGGGTGGGAGCGCTGGCCAACTGAAGTTTAAAAAAATCGAATACCTGTTGATGCTGCTGATATCAGGTCCATTCAGTGTCCTTGTGGGTGAGTTGTCTCAGTGGTGAACTTAGCTCACTGAGATTCGGTATGAACTTTCCCAGATAGTTCATCATACCCAGAAATCGTTGTAGGCTTAGTATGTCGGTAGGGGCTGGCATTTCTCGGATGGCAACGGTTATCCGACATAGGTGACCTCTGGAACCCGGAACTTTCATTTTTTAGGGTTGAATTTTAGGTTAATCTCACGTGCCCTGTCCAGAATGAACTTGAGATTGTTGTCGTGCTCCGCTATGTCCTTGCCATAAACCAGGATGTCATCTACGATGATGGCACACGGGAGGCCTGTGAACAGCTGTTCCATGTTTCTTTGAAAGACCTCGCTGGCCAAGTTGATGCCGAATGGCATTCTAAGAAATTTGAATCTGCCAAATGGTGTAGCAAACGTGGTGAGGTTTGAGGACTCGTCATCCAGAGGTATCTGCCAGAACTAGCTTTTTGTCTCTAGTACAGAAAACACAGTTCCGCGCCCGATTTGTGCGGCGACGTCCTTACAGTCCTCATCGGATAGTGTGGGTGCTTGATGGCAGTGTTTAGGTCTCTTGGATTGATGCACATGCGGAGCTCGTTTTTGTCTTTTTTATGTGTGACAACCATGGTGGAGACCCAGTCTGTGGGTTCGCAGATTTCGGCTGGTACACCCACGGACACCATGTTTTTTTTAGTTCAGTCTCGATTCTGTCTCGCATGGCATGTGGCACACGATGGGGAGCACGGACCGCAGGGTCAACGGTGGGGTCAGTGATAATCTTATAGGTTGCAGGCAGCTTGCCATCGAACAGATCAGGGTAGATTTTTATCGGGTTCTCAGATATGAGTAGCTTGTGAACGGAGCGGTCGAAGGAGACTAGCCCTTGGTCTTGGCACGCATGGATGCCCAGTAGAGTCACAGAGTCTGATTTTAGGATATAGAAAGTCAGATTCCTTGTGGTGTTTTGCAGCACACATTTAAAGCTAGTTCTTCCAAGAGGATACAGAACCTCCCCCCCCCCCCCCACCCCCCCCCCCCCCCCCCCCCCCCCCCCCCCCCCCCCCCCCCCCCCCCCCAAAAGCATGTAAGGTAGAGCTGTCTCTAGTCAAGGTCTCAGTATTTTTTTATCTTGTTGTAGACATGCAGAGACATTACATTCATGCCAGCCCCAGTATCCAATTTGGCCTTCACAGGCTTGTTGTTAATTAACATAGACACAGACGGATCCAAAAGCTTACCAACTGTGTGTAGGAGTGTATGCACAGTGGACTCTTCATATGAGCTAATTGGATCATCCTCGTGGGCAGCTTCGAGCTGGTCTTGTGAGTCTGAAAATGTATGGTCTTGTTGTATCAGGTTCAGATTAGACATTGAGCTGGAAGTTCTGTTCCCATGGGATCTGCAGGAGATGGCGAAGTGATTCATCTTCTTGCAGTAATTACATGGCTTGCCGTTCGCTGGACAGAACATCCGTCCCTTGTTGCGGAAATAGTTACAATTCGGACATCTCTGCGGCGACTCATTGATAAATCACCGGTTAGCCGTTTGTGGCGGTTCATTCATAAATCTTCTGTTAGTTGTTGGTGTGGCTCGTTTGTTGAAACCCGTCAGGTTTATACTCTTTTTATGAGTGTCAAACTGGTCACTAAGTGGAGCCACAATCTCAGACGTGCAGCAGGCATGCACAGCTTGTTCAAGGGTTAAATCAGCATTCCGTAGTATCTCAGTCTTTAGCTTTTGATCAGTCATACCACTGACAAGTTTGTCCCTGATTAATTTGTTGGACATGACCCCGAAGCGGCATCGCTGAGCCATATATTTCAAATCACAAATAAATCTTTCATCAGGCTCATCGGGAAGCTGGTGTCTCATGAAGAATTTTGCTCGTTCTAAGATACGGTTTGAGGGTAGGTCGCATAGTTCCCGGAATTTACGCAGTAAGACATTGGGGTCATGCACAGTTTCAGCAGGTACAACTACCTGAACGTTGGCATCAAGAATGGCTGGGCGAAGTCGAAAGTCTGCGCTCTCATCAGAGCCTCTGGTCCCGCCAGGTTTAGTAGAAGCGAAGCATTGACAGCATCTGGTTCATTGCGATGGACGATGTTGATATAGTATTCGTAGTCTATCTCGAATAGCCTCCATCGTTCACCGATGTCTGAATCCAAGGTGAGCTGCGCTGGCTTGCGGCACGAGTGAGCCATGGTTATGCAAATAAAAAACGGATAAAACACAAATAAAACCCGATATACAGACGCAGTGGGTCACTTCACGCTGTCAGACACCATGTAAATGATTGATGTTACACATGTCTAGAGTTTAAAGTGATCTTTAAATGTAACACATAGTATAGCGGTACAGCAGGTTGTTAGTTCATCACTACCGCTTCCAAGACTACCTAATGTAGGAAGTGGGTGTTAATATAAAGCATGCAGTAAGGTGGGGTTAATGATGCTACTCTACTATGATTGGTTCACATGCAATAACCAATCTACAATAAGATTTAAAAGACATTTGTACAGGTACATGGATAGGATAGATTTAGCGGGTTATGGGCCAAGTGCCGGCAAGTGGAACTAGTGTAAATAGGGCATGTTGGTTAGCCTGGGTAAGTTGGGCCAAAGGGCCTGCTTCCAAGCTGTATGACTGAACAATAGTAAGGAAAATTTAATTATTTGATTCTTAAATATATCAATTTGTTTGATGTAAGATTCTGTTCTGTATCGAGGCTGACAAATTGGTGGACTTTATATTGACATTTACCATGTTATTAAAATGTCATTTGCCTTAATTCAGTTACTTTCCACTGAGTGCTAAGAGTTTATTAATGTATGATTTTGCATGTTTTTAGTTTTGGGGATATTAAGTGTGAGAAACATTTGCCAAAAAGCAATATAAATGGTCCAGCAATTCCTGGTGATTCACATCTCATGGGCACATCTTTTTTTTCCTCTGAATTGCTGGCTGATTTGTGTTCAGTAATAATTGATTGCTAAATATATTACTTTTAAACAAAAATCACAAACTTGCCATTATTTTTCCTGGGAAATCTGGCCGAAGAACTTTTAACTATAGTGAAGCACATTAGGACTGTCTTAAATGTTGTTTCTTTTTTTGTTTTGCAGTGAGGCGAAAAACTTTATAGAAGCAGCCTGTCTGGGAGCGGGTGCTGCAATCCCTTTGGTGGCAAACATTGCCGCTAACCTTATTGCATTTTTGTCCCTCCTGGCTTTTCTTAATGCTGCACTTGGTTGGTTTGGAAATATGTTTAATGAGCCTGACCTCAGTTTTGAAGTAATTTTCCTTTTTGCTGTTATATTTTTCTTAAGTTTGTGTTCTGAAGTACTAAATTGTATATGTAAAAATTAAATGATGTTTTCAAAAGAGACAATATTGATTTTGGGGATGATAATAATACTATTCAGATGTGAATACATTATCACCATTACCACATCGCCATTTATTTATATTGGGAATACTCATAGTCATCTGATAATAATAAGTTATTCAAAATTCAAATTTAACAGGAAAATATCATTATTGGCTTGAGAATACTGCTAATTATGCTTCATTATGACTGTTTATACCTCTACAGTTCAGTCTCTATAAATGCTGAGCTTACTTAGTGAACAAGGAAGCATCATATGTACATTGCAGTTCAATGAATGGAGTTGTGTGATCTTGGTTTTTGAAGTGGTGATGACATAGTTTGAGCAGTTATTCATTTGTACTGTGGATTGAAGATTGTTGGAGATCACCTGCAGCATCGTGGTTAGAAAGATTGCGGAAAGCGCTGAGGCAGTGAAGCAGCCTAGCTTGACTCCAGTGTGCACTAAACCTATTCATTATGTACCACCGAGCTTCAGACAAATAAGATCTATGAAAAAAAGGATAGAAAATGTTAACAGCTTTCTGTACCCTTCTGGGATTGATGAAATTCACAATCGTCTTCAGTACACCAGCACAACCTATGGTCTGCCAGACGAGGTAATCTTTGTTCTCAGTAAAATGTATGAGACATGGACTACCTTATAGCATGCTTCTCAAAACATTGCAGAATACCACCAATGCAGTTCTGCAAAATCTTCAATTCAATCGGACAATAAGCAAATCAACATTCATGTCCTTCCTCTGACCAAGATTCTGAGTATTGGTGCCCTAATTATACTCGCCTGACACTAAATGTCCTCAAACGGATGCTATTTTGTGGGTGTCATGGTAACTGATGTATTTAAATGTATCACATGTTACTATGATTCAGAAAGGTCAGAGGACACATGTTGCCAGGATGTAAAAGAATGGCAGACGAATAAACCAAAAGTGTTTATGTTCAGTGTCCTTGAAGCGTGTTTATTACATTCGGATCCTGGCGAGGATCTGACATTGGCAACGAGGATGAACTAGTAATTGTTTAAGTTCAACTTTTTACGCAGGCATAGCGTTTAACGAAGCAGCTGGAATTAGAAGTTTGAATTAATTCATCCCAAATGGGGAGGCAAGTGTTGAGTGCAAATTTTGAGGCATAGCTAGAAGACTCCTATACAGATAGCCTAGGTCTGCTTGTTGAAGGAGCAATGCCAGAGCAGCTCTCACGATAGAGAGTATTGTTATTGTACAGTGCTGGAGCTTCACTTAGGGAGACTTTCAAAACACTTCCAGAGACGGGAGGAAAATCAGATTATGCAATGATCGTTGCTGCTTTGAAGAAGCATTATGTGGTGCAAACAAATGCTGCATTTCAACGACATGTATTCTGGCAATCGACCGAGAGAGAAGGGGAAAGCATTGCTCAGTGTGTCACAAGATTGCATCAAGTTTCTGAGGGCTGTAATTATGGAGCTGAGTTGGAGAATCAAATCAGAGATCAGGTTGTGCAAAGTTGCAAATCAAATGACTTGAGACACACGTTGTTGGGGAAAGGTGACATGCTAACATTAGGGGAAACACTGAAAATTGCCTGTTCATTTGAAGCTGTAGAAACCCAGTTTCAGACCATGAGATTGGATAAAAAAGCCAAGTTAACAAGATGACATCTACTGGCACTCACAAAGGACATGGATATGGCAAGGGTCATAGAAACATAGAAAATAGGTGCAGGAGGAGGCCATTCAGCCCTTCAAGCCAGCACCTCCATTCATTGCGATCATGGCTGATTGTCCCCAATCAATAACCTGTGCCTGCCTTCTCCCCATACCCCTTGATTCCACTAGCCCCTAGAGTATCTAACTCTCTCTTAAATCCATCCAATGATTTTGCTTCCACTGCCCTCTGTGGCAGGGAATTACACAAATTCACAACTCTCTGGGTGAAAAAGATTTTTCTCACCTCCCCTTTATTCTAAGACTGTGGCCCCTGGTTCTAGACTCGGCCATCATTGGGAACATTTTTCCTGCATCTAGCTTGTCCAGCCCTTTTATAATTTTATTTGTTTCTATATGATCCCCCCTCCATCATTCCAAAGCTGAAGATGATTGTGAGTGTTTTAGATGTGGAAATTTAGGACATTTTGCCAAGGACTCATGTTGCCCTGCCAGGGGTCAAACATGCAGAAGATGTGGGGAAAAAAGACCTTTTTTGCAAAGAAGGGTCAAACCCCAGGCTAGGAAGATGATGAAAAAACAAATACATTTGGAAGAAGAAGAGAGCAGAGAAATGGATACTATCAACATTTAAGCCAAGTTAGTGAAGCCAAATTCATCTTTTCACACAGACAGTGGTGAATCTGTGGAATTCTCTGCCACAGAAGGTAGTTGAGACCAGTTCGTTGGCTATATTTAAGAGGGAGCTGGATGTGGCCCTTGTGGCTGAAGGGATCAGGGGGTATGGAAAGAAGGCAGGTACAGGATACTGAGTTGGATGATCAGCCATGATCATATTGAATGGCGGTGCAGGCTCGAAGGGCCGAATGGCCTGCTCCTGCACCTAATTTCTATGTTTCTATGTTGCTATGAATGTTCGAGTGAATGTAAACTTGGCAATGCAAGGATGGATGCAGGATATGCTTTTGCTATCAACAATAAGCATGCAATGATCCCAGTGAGAATTGGAAGTGTGGAAGTAGACGTTATAGTAGACTCGGGAAGTGATAGCAATGTTATTGATAGAGTACTGTGGGAAGATTTAAAACAGAATAAGATAAAATGCACTTCAAGAAAGTGAGAAGAAATTGTATCTTTATACATCATCAAAACCACTCCTGACGGTTGGATCGAAAGAGGTCCAAGCAGGTGATAAGCACACTACGGCTGAATTTGTGATCATCAAGGAGAAAGGAGAGCCGCTCATCAGTGGAGAGACTGCTCAAGCATCACATGTCCCACACATTGGGATAAATGTGAACTCATTGAAGGCTCATGCAGATTTAAAGGAGAAGTTCACGCTAGTATTTGAAGGCATTGGAAAATTATGTGATCATTGTCAAACTCAAGATAGACCCAAATGTTAAGCCTATAGTACAACCAAATGAGAAGAACTCCATTTGAATTAAGAGAAAAGAAAGGGGCATGTGAGCTCTTTCATGTGTACCTGTATGGTATCGAGTTTGAGCTATGAACTGACCGCAAACCGCTGGAGACAATCTACTCGCCTTGATCCAAACCGTGTGCCCGGACACATTGAAGGATGCTTAGACTGCAACAGTACAAATAGAGAGTGATCCACATCGCTGGAAAGGACAATATAGCTGACTCATTATCCAGATTGCTGAAGGTAGACAAGCTGCAAGGGTCTACACCGGAGACAGAAGCAGAATTATTTGTAAGATTTCTTGCAGTACACTCTACACCAAGAGCAATGAGAACAAGAGGAATAGAAGAGGCGGTCAAGGGATCCAGAATTACAACATATTAGAGAGCAGATCCAAAGAGGTGATTGGGAGGAATGTCCACAGGAAAAATGCAGCTATCAGAGATGAACTATGCACAATTGGAAGGTGTGTGCTGAGGGGAAACAGGATCGTAGTGCTAACAAAGCTGAGATCAAGGATGATCTAGTTGGCTCACGAAGGACATTTAGTTATTGGAACCTAACCAAAATTTTGTACAAAAGTATGTGGAATGACATGTGAGGACATGCCAGATGTCAGCTGGTAAGCAGATCCAATCCACCTGAGTCAATATAAAGTACATTGTTACCGACAGGACGTTGGGAAGATGTTGCTATATAATTTTTTGGGCAAACTTCCATCAGGAGAGTCAATATTATTTGTGATTATTTACGACAGCAGGTAATATGAATATGTTATAATGAAGATAATAACATTGGAAAAGACTGAAGCAGTTTTTATGGAAATCTTCACAAGACACAGTCTACCGATATCATATATATCAGACAATGGGCTTTAGTTAATTTCTCAGACGTTTGCTGACTACATGAAGAACACAGGTGTGTATAATCACAAAGTTACACCAAAGAGGCCACAAGGTAATGGAGAAATGGAACGTCAGAACCAATTTCTAGAGAAGAGGATGAGAATTGTCCAGGCAGAAGGCACAGGTGGGACGGAGATGCTCTTATCATATGTCGCAGCATATAGAGTTACACCACACAGCACAACAGGGGAGAGTCGGCAGAATTGTTGTTTGGAAGGAAAATCCAGACTAAGACACCATGGGTTGCTGACTTGGTAAATTATCAAGAAGTGGGAGATCATGCTGCAGAAAAGAAAGGGCCATCAAAGCTCTATGCAGACAGGAGACAATATGCCAGACCATCGGTGTGACTCCAGAAAAAATAATAAAACTGTTTCTTGATGACATGAGAAGCTACCGAGTACCTCAAGTCCATATATGTGGAGTAAACAGAAGGAGCACAGCACTTGCTAAACCAACTGCCTTGCCTGCATTTCCTATCAATCACCTCTTCCTCCATCTGTGGTAGATGATTTGGTTCCACATTTGCTTCGGTCAGCCACCTGAGTGCTCACAGACCAGGAGAACTGAAGTGGAAGCAAGATATCATTGTTCCAAGGAAGTGCTTTGAAGTTGAAGAAAGGGAAATGGCGTGGAATAAAATTTGGTCAATTCAATCAAATTACTTTCATTTTCCATGCAATGATTCTTAAACCTGAAAAACATATAACCCCTGTCGGGTCCAATAAGGTTCCTTCATTTTAGTAGAAACTGTGATCTGCAGAATTTGAAACCGTGGAGAATATAGTATCATAGCAACAGAAAGTGTGCATTTTTAAAAAGTGCAATGGGTGCAACAAAAAAGATTGGAAGATGCGAAATTAATTCTTAACATATGAGATGTCTGTTTTAAAGTCTGCTCACAATGTGGAAGGAGCTGTTCTTGAATCTGGTGGTACATGCTTTAAAACTACTGTATCTTCTGCCCGATGGGAAAGGGACCAGGTTGTGAGTGGTCTTGATTATGTTGGCTGCTTTCAGGAGGCAGAATGAAGTGAAGATGGAATCATGAGGGTGGAGGGGTGGGGGTGGTGGATGTTGGTTTGTATGACGGACTGATCTACGTTTACAACTAAGCAATTTCTTGTGGTCTTCGGCAGAGTAGTTACCATACCAACCTTAGCAACATCCAGAAATGCTGCTTTCTATGGCGCATCTGTAGAAATTGGTAAGAGTTATTGGAGACATACTGAATTGACAGCCTTCTGAGGAAGTAGAGACATTGGCCATAGTATTAACATATTTGTATCAGGGTAAATTGATGTTGATATTTACACTTATGAAATGAGGGCATGTCCTATCAGTTCATCTTGCATCCTTTCAAGCAGTCTAAACATTCATAGGTCTTTCTTTGATGTGCAGAATTTACATGATAGTTGAACTTGGTTAGATGCTTTGTGCTCTAATAGATGGCAGATTGGCTGATGATAAAAATCTCTCAATGTTCCTGTTGTGACTTTTTTTGTGTGGTGTTTAACAAAAGCTTGTTGAGACGGGTAGCTCGTTATTATCTTGGTTCAACCATAGAAACATAGAAAATAGGTGCAGGAGGAGGCCATTCGGCCCTTTGAGCCAGCACCGCCATTCATTGCGATCGTGGCTGATCGTCCCCTATCAATAATCCGTGCATGCCTTCTCCCCATATCCCTTGATGCCACCAGCCCCTAGAGCTCTATCTAACTCTCTCTTAAATCCATCCAATGACTTGGCCTCCACTGCCCTCTGTGGGAGGGAATTCCATAAATTCACAACTCTCTGGGTGAAAAATGACCTCCCCTTTATTCTAAGACTGTGGCCCCTGGTTCTGGACTCACCCAACATTGGGAACATTTTTCCTGCATCTAGCTTGTCCAGTCCTTTTATAATTTTATATGTTTCTATAGGATCCCCCTCATCCTTCTAATCTCCAGTGAATACAAGCCTAGTCTTTTCAATCTTTCCTCAAATGACAGTCCCGCTATCCCAGGGATCAATCTCGTGAACCTACGCTGCACTGCCTCAATCACAAGGATGTCCTTCCTCAAATTAGGAGACCAAAACTGTACACAATACTCCAGATGTGGTCTCATCAGAGCCCTAAACAACTGCAGAAGAACTTATTTACTCTTGTACTGAAATCCTCTTATTATGAAGGCAAACATTCCATTAGCTTTCTTCACTGCTTGCTGTACCTGTCAACCAACTTTCAGTGAGTGGTGTACAAAGACGGCCAGGTCTCGCTGCACCTCCCCCTTACCTAACCTAACCTCATTGAGATAATCTGCCCCTTGTTTTTGCCGCTAAAGTAAAGTATCCTTTATTATCATTCAGACCTTTCGGTCTGAACAAAATTTCATTACCTTGCAGTCATAACATATAATAAAAAACAAAACACACAATAAACACATATTTAACATCCACCACAGTGAGTTCACCAAGCACCTCCTCACTGTGGTGGAAGGGAAAAGTCTTAAAGTCTTTGTCTTCTTCCCTCCTTGATCTCCCTCTGCGCTGAGGCGATTCCAGAAGATTAGTAAAGCATGATTTCCCTTTCATAAATCCAAAGTGGATTACCTCACATTTATCTATATTATACTGCATCTGCCACGTATCTGCCATTCACTCAACCTGTCCAGGTCACCCTGCAACCTCCTAACATCCTCTTCACAGTTCACACTGACACCCAGCTTTGTGTCATCCGCGAACTTGCTAGTGTTGCTCCTAATTCCCTCTTCCAAATCATTAAGATATATGGTAAACGGTTGCGGCCCCAACACTGAGCCTTGCAGCACTCCACTCGCCACTGCCTGCCATTCTGAAAAGGACTCGTTCACTCCTACTCTTTGCTTCTGGTCTGCCAACCAATTTTCTATCCATGTCCACACCCTACCCCCAATACCATGTGCTCTAATTTTAGTCACCAGACTCCCGTGTGGGACCTTATCAATGGCTTTCTGAAGGTCTAGATACACTACATCCACTGGCACCCCTTCATCCATTTTACTTGTCACATCCTCAAAAAATTCCAGAAGATTAGTCAAGCATGATTTCCCTTTCATAAATCCATGTTGACTTGTACTAATCCTTTTACTGTTATTCAAATGCCCCATTATTACCTCTTATAATAATTGACTCCAGCATCTTTCCCACCACAGAAGTCAGGCTAACTGGTCTGTAATTCCCCGTTTTCTCTCTCGCTCCTTTCTTGAAAAGTGGGATAACATTAGCTATCCTCCAATCCACAGGAACTGATCCTGAATCTATTGAACGTTGGAAAATGATCACCAATGCGTCCACTATTTCTAGAGCCACCTCCCTGAGGACCCTGGGATGCAGACCATCAGGCCCAGGGGATTTATCACCCTTCAGTCCCATTGGCCTACCCAATACTATTTCTCGCCTAATGAAAATTTCTTTCAGTTCCTCTACCCCCTTAGATCCTCTGTCCTCCAGTACATCTGGGAGATTGTTTGCGTCTTCCTTAGTGAAGATGGATCGGAAGTACCTATTCAACTCTTCTACCATTTCCTTGTTCCCCATAATAATTTCACCCGTGTCAACCTTCAAGGGACCCACATTTGACTTTGCTACTCTTTTTCCCTTAACATATCTAAAGAAGTTCTTTATATTCCTGGCCAGCTTCCCTTCGTACTTCATCTTTTCAGCCTGTATTGCCCGTTTTGTTTCCTTCTGTTGTCCTATGAAAGTTTCCCAATCCTCTGGCTTCCGGCTACTCTTTGCTGTGTTATACATATTTTCTTTTAGTTTTATACTATCCCTAACTTCTCTTGACAGCCACGGTTGCCTCCTACTCCCTTTAGAATCTTTTTTCCTTTTTGGAATGAAATGATCCTGCGTCTTCTGGATTATGCCCAGAAATTCCTGCCATTGCTGTTCCACTGTCATTCCTGCTTGGATCCCTTTCCAGTCTACCTTGGCCAGCTCATCTCTCATGCCTTCATAGTCTCCTTTGTTCAACTGCATCACTGACACTTCCGATTTAACCTTCTCCTTCTCAAATTGCAGATTAAAACTAATCATATTATGATCACAACCTCCAAGCGGTTCCTTAACCTCGAGTTCCTTATCATATCTGGTTCATTGGACAACACTAAATCCAGAATTACCTTTTCTCTGGTCGGCTCCATTACAAGCTGCTCTAAGAATCCATCTCGGAGGCATTCTACAAACTCTTTCTTGGGGTCCTGAACCGACCTGATTTTACCAGTCTACCTGCATATTGAAATCCCCCATCACCACAGTGGCATTACCTTTGTTACATGCCAGTTTTAACTCCTGCTGCAACTTACACCCTACATCCGGACCCTATTTGGGGGTCTGTAGATAACACCAATTAGTGTCTTCTTGCCTTTACAATTCCTCAACTCAATTCACAGTGACTCTACCTCATCAATCCCTATGTCTTTACTCGCAAGGGACTGAATTCCATCTCTCCCAGCAGAGCTACCCCCACCTCCTCTGCCCACCTGCCTGTCCTTTCTATAGGATGTATAACCCTGAATGTTAAGTTCCCAGACCCGATCCTCCTTCAGCCACGTCTCAGTAATCCCCACAATGTCATATCTTACCAACCTCTAACTGAGCCTCAAGCTCATCTACTTTACTTCTTATACTTTGCGCATTCATATACAATACTTTTAATTCCTTGCGCATCCCACCTTTCACATCAATCCCTATTACACTTGGCCATACGCTCCTATCCCTTTGTGAGCTTCCTTTCCCATTAATTCTGGGGTCATTAACCATTCCTTTATTCTCTTTCCATTTAACTCCGCCCTCGTCTATCCCATTTGCCACACCACCCTCCTTATTCAGTTTAAAACTACCCGTGTAGCAGTGGCAAACCTGCCTGCCAGAATGCTGGTCCCCCACCTGTTAAGATGCAATCCGTCCCTTTTGTACAGTTCCCCCTTACTCTAAAACAGATCCCAGTGATCTAAGAATCTAAATCCCTGCCCCCTGCACCGGTTCCTAAGCCACACATTCAGGTCCCGTATCTCCCTGTTCCTGCTCTCACCAGCATGCGGAATTGGATGCAAACCAGAGATAACGACCCTGGAGGTCCTGCTTTACAGCATTTTTCCGAGCTCTCTAAAGTCACACTGCAGAATATTCATCCCCTTCTTTCCGATATAGTTTGTGCCGACATGCACTACCACTTCCAGCTGTTCACCTTCAGAAGTGGTGAGGATTTTCTGCACTCTGTCCGTGACATCCTGGATCCTGGCACCAGGAAGGCAGCACACCATCCTCGAATCCCGTCTGTTGCTGCAGAAACCCCTGTCCGTACCTCTCACAATGGAGTCTCCAACTACAATGGCGTTGCCTGACATTGGCCTCTTTGGTTTTGGTTCAACAGCCCTTTTTGCTTCGCAAGCCAGTCTGCCCTCAGTGTGATAACGTCTTCTGTCCTGACAGCTTCTACGTGGGTGAACCTGTTCACAAGAGGTACAACATCCGGGGATCTTTGCATTCCATGTTTCCCTCCCTTTCTCACCGTCACCCACCTTCTCTCTTCCAGTACCTTAGGTGTAACAATCTTACTGTAGGACTCGTCGAGGAATGACTCAGTTTCTCGGACAAATCTGAGGTCATCCACTTGCTTCTCCAGTTCACCAACACGGTCCTTCAGGAGCTGTACCTGGATGCACTTCTCACATTTGTAGGAACCAGAGACACCAGCAGTGTCCTTGACCTCCCACATACTGCAAGTATCACACTGAATCAGTTTGCTTGACATCTCCTTCTTTTGTCTCTCCCTCTCCAGCGGTTTGCGTAGCCTCCTCTCCTCAGCCTCCTCTCCTCAGCCTCCTCGCCGCACTTCCCTCACAAGGCCGCTCACTCACTGCTGCTCCCTAAGAGCCGTCCGGCTTATATTGACTGATAAATTGCCTAATTTACCAATTTACAAACCAAATTAGTCAGTTTTCATTAAGGGCCTATCCCACCAGCATGCGACTGCATGCGGCGAGCACGACCTAACGTGGTCGCTTGAGCCGTATGGCCTCGCGGGGCCGATCCCACTTCAATCGCCGGAGCCATATGGAGTTGTGCGGGGCTGGTCCTGACATCGCGCAGGGCTCCGAAAAACACAGTTCAAAAATCCCGCGTGACAACGGCCTGTCGGCCCGCAGCCGCATTGAGGACGAACGTAGCGCCTTGACCCTGTATGCATCGTCTGGATGCCATACGCCGCGTCTTGACGGCGTATGCCTAGCGTGTGTAGTTATGCGATGACGTCACCGCCAGGCGTGCCGTTGCGTGCGACGTCTAAATTCAGTCGACCCGCCTCCTGCCCAGCTGATTGGTGAGTATGATGTCGGGACCAGCTCCATATGGCTCCGCGGTTGGAAGTGGGACTGGCCCCGTGAGGCCGTATGCCTCAAGCCACCACGTTTGGTCACGCTCGCCGCATGTAGTCGCATGCTGGTGGGACAGGCTCTTTAGACATTTCTGATGCTGAAATACAACCATCTTTGGCTGATGGTTAAGACATTAGTTTTTTCATTTGCCAACAGCATTGTGCTGTAAAGAAATGGCACTCCAGCATTCTTCTTGTCATTTCTTCTTAATAGAAGTAAACTAGGATACCCAAGAAAAGCAAAAAACTTCAGATGCTGGTTGTCTGAAATCAAAATTAAAACTGCTAGGCACTCTTCCAAATTAAGAGACCTGGCATTAAAATCAATGGCATATGCCAGTGAGATTGAAGATGATCCAGTAAAAAGAGATCGTTATGGTGACCTGAAAGAATGCCACTGTGGTGATGGGGATTTCAATATGCAGGTAGACTGGTTAAATCAGGTTGGTTCAGGACCCCAAGAAAGAGAGTTTATAGAATGCCTCCGAGATGGGTTCTTAGAGCAGCTTGTAATGGGGCCGACCACAGAAAAGGCTATTCTGGATTTAGTGTTGTCTAATGAACCAGATTTGATAAGAGAACTCGAGGTAAAGGAACCGCTTGGAAATAGTGATGATAATATGATTAGTTTTAATCTGCAATTTGAGGAGGAGAAGGTTAAATCAGAAGTGTCAGTGATGCAGTTGAACAAACGGGACTATGAGGCAAAGAGCAGATGAGCTGGCCAAGGTAGACTGGACAGGGATCCAAGCAGGAATGGCAGGAATTTCTGGGCATAATCCGGAAGACGCAGAGGAAAAAGGAAAGAGATTCTAAGGCGAATAGGGGGCAACCGTGACTGACAAGAGAAGTTAGGGATATAATAATACTAAAAGAAAAGATGTATATCAAAGCAAAGAGTAGCCGGAAGCCAGAGGATTGGAAAACTTTCATAGCATAACAGAAGGAAGCAAAACGGGCTGAAAAGATGAAGTACGAGGGGAAGCTGGCCAGGAATATAAAGAAGGACAGTAAACGTGTCTTTAGATACAGTGGCTTGCAAAAGTATTCATGCCCCTTGAACTTTTCCACATTTTGTCACGTTACAACCACAAACGTAAATGTATTTTATTGGGATTTTATGAGATAGACCAACACAAAATGGTGCATAATTGTGAAATGGAAGGAAAATGATACATGGTTTCCAAATTTTATTACAAATAAAAAACTGAAAAGTGTGGCGTACAAAAGTATTCAGCCCCCCTGAATCAATACTTTGTAGAACCACCTTTCGCTGCAATTACAGCTGCAAATCTTTTGGGGTATGTCTCTACCAGCTTTACATATCTAGAGACTGAAATTTTTGCCCATTCTTTGCAAAATAGCTCAAGCTCAGTCAGATTGGATGGAGAGCATCTGTGAACAGCAATTTTCAAGTCTTGCCAGAGATTCTCAATTGGATTTAGGTCTGAACTTTGACTGGACCATTCTAACACATGAATATGCTTTGATCTAAACCATTCCATTGTAGCTCTGGCTGTATGTTTAGGGTTGTTGTCCTGCTGGAAGGCGAACCTCCGCCCCAGTCGCAAGTCTTTTGCAGACATGTTTTCTTCCAAGATTGCCCTGTATTTGGCTCCATCCATCTTCCCATCAACTCTGACCAGCTTACCTGTCCCTGCTGAAGAAAAGCATCCCCACATCATGATGCTGCCACCACCATGTTTCACAGTGGGGATGGTGTGTTCAGAGTGATGTGCAGTTTTAGTTTTCCGTCACACATAGCGTTTTGCATTTAGGCCAAAAACTTCCATTTTGGTCTCATCAGACCAGAGCACCTGCAAACTGGACTTCTTATGGCTTTGTTTTCAATAATGGCTTTCTTCTTGCCACTCTTCCATAAAGGCCCGATTTGTGGAGTGCATGACTAATAGTTGTCCTGTGGACAGATTCTCCCACCTGAGCTGTGGATCTCTGCAGCTCCTCTAGAGTTACCAAGGGCATCTTGGCTGCTTCTCTGATCAATGCTCTCCTTGCCCGGCCTGTAAGTTTAGGTGGACAGCCATGTCTTGGTAGGTTTGCATTTGTGCCATACTCTTTCCATTTTTGGATGATGGATTGAACAGTGCTCCGTGAGATTTTCAAAGTTTGGGATATTTTTTTATAACCTAACCCTGCATTAAACTTCTCCACAACTTTATCCCTGACCTGTCTGGTATGTTCCTTGGGCTTCATGATGCCCAATTGTTTGTCCACTAATGTTCTCAAACCTCTGAGGCCTTCACAGAACAGCTGTATTTATACTGAGATTAGATTACACACAAGTGGACTCTATTTACTAATTAGGTGACTTCTGAAGGCAATTGGTTGCACTGGATTTTATTTAGGAGTATCAGAGTAAAGGGGGCTGAATACTTTGGCACGCCACACTTTTCAGTTTTTTATTTGTAAACAAATTTGAAAACCATGTATCATTTTCCTTCCACAATTATGTGCCACTTTGTGTTGGTCTATCACATAAAATTCCAATAAAATACATTTATGTTTGTGGTTGTAACGTGACAAAATGTGGAAAAGTTCAAGGGGTATGAATACTTTTGCAAGCCACTGTATGTTAAGGGAAATAAGAGAAGCAACGTCAAATGTGGGTCAACGTCAACGTCAAATGTGGGTCAACGTCAACGTCAAATGAAGGCAGACACGGATGAAATTATTATGGGTAACAAGTAAATGGCAGAACAGTTGAATAGGTACTTCGGATCCGTCTTCACTAAGGAAGGCACAAACAATCTCCCAGATGTACTGGAGGACAGAGGATCAAAGGGGGTAGAGGAACTGAAATAAATTTTCATTCGGTGAGAAATAGTATTGGGTATGCTAATGGGACTGAATGATGATAAATCCCCTGGGCCTGATGGTCTACATCTTAGGGTCCTCAGGGAGGTGGCTCTAGAAATAGTGGATGCATTGGTGATCATTTTCCAATGTTCAATCGATTCAGGATCAGTTTCCGTGGATTGGAGGACAGCTAATGTTTCCCACTTTTCAAGAAGGGAGCGAGAGAGAAAACGGGGAGTCACAGACCAGTTCGCCTGACTTCGGTGTTGGGAAAGATGCTGGAGTCAATTATTAAAGAGATAATAATGGGGCATTAGGATAGCAGTAAAAGGATTAGTCCAAGTCAACATGGATTTATGAAAGGGAAATCATGCTTGACTAATCTGTAATTTTTTGAGGATGTGACAAGTAAAATGGATGAATGGGAGCCAGTGGATGTAGTGTATCTAGATATTCAGAAAGCCTTTGATAAGGTCCCACACGGGAGACTGGTGACTAAAATTAGAGCACATGCTATTGGGGGTTAGGTGTAGACATGGATAGAAAATTGGTTGGCAGATAGGAAGCAAAGAGTCGGAGTAAACAGGTCCTTTTCTGAATTGCAGGCAGTGGCGAGTGGAGTGCCGCAAGGCTCGGTGTTGGGGCCGCAACTGTTTACCATATATATTAATGATTTGGAAGAGGGAATTAGGAGCAACACTAGCAAGCTTGTGGATGACACTAAGCTGGGTGGCAGTGTGAATTGTGAAGAGGATGTTAGGAGGTTGCAGGGCGAGTTGGACAGGTTGAGTGAGTGGGAAGATGCGTGGCAGATGCAGTATAATATAGGTAAATGTGAGGTTATCCACTTTGGCAGCAAAAACAAGACGGCAGATTATTATCTCAACAGAAACATAGAAACATAGAAAATAGGTGCAGGAGTAGACCATTCGGCCCTTTGAGCCTGCACCGCCATTCAATATGATCATGGCTGATCATCCAACTCAGTATCCCATACCTGCCCTCTCTCCATACCCCCTGCTCCCCTTAGCCACAAGTGCCACATCTAACTCCCTCTTAAATATAGCCAACCCAATGGGGTTAGGTTAGGTAAGGGGGAGGTGCAGTGAGACCTGGGTGTCCTTGTACACCAGTCACTGAAAGGTGGCGTGCAGGTGCACCAGGCAGTGAAGAAAGCTAATGGACTGTTGGCCTTCGTAACAAGAGGATTTCACTATAGGAGTAAAGAGGTACTTCTGCAGTTGTATATGGCTCTGGTAAGACCACATCTGGAGTATTGTGTACAGTTTTGGTCTCCTAGTTTGAGGAAGGACATCTTGATTGAGGCAGTGCAGCGTAGGTTCACGAGATTGATCCCTGGAATGGCAGGACTGTCATATGAGGAAAGATTGAAAAGACTAGGTAATCACTAGAGTTTAGAAGGATGAGTGGGAATCTTATAGTAACATATAACATTATAAAAGGACTGGACAAGTTAGATACAGGAAAAATGTTCACAATGTTGGTCGAGTCCAGAACCAGGGGCCACAGTCTTAGAATGAAGGGGAGGACCTTTAAGACTGAGGTGAGAAAAACTTTTTCATCCAGAGCGTTGTGAATTTGTGGAATTCCATACTACAGAGGGCAGTGGAGGCCAAATCACTGGATGGATTTAAGAGAGAGTTAGATAGAGCTCTAGGGGCTAGTGGAATCAAGGGATATGGGGAGAAGGCAGGCACGGGTTATTGATTGGGGATCAGCCATGATCACAATGAATGTAAAGTAAAGAATCCTTTATTGTCATTCAGACATTTCAGTCTGAACGAAATTGTATACCTTGCAGTCATAACATAGAATAAAATAAAAAAACACTGTGGCGTCAGCCTAAACACGGGCCACTTATGCTCGAACCCTCGTCACGAGATACGAGGGCGGGCAGGTGACATCATGGGCTAGAGGGAGTGTCCTGGTACTTAAGGTCTCTTACCTTGAGACTTAAAAGAGTGAACAGGTAGCTGAGCCTGGGAGTACAACCTCACTCAGCTACAGCAACATTGTAATATGGTTAGCACACCCACCTAACGTGTCACTACTGAATAAAGAACCGTTTGAACCGACCTGACGTCTCACCTTTATTCACCACGTATGGTGCCGCTACAACACACACTTATCACAGTTTAACATCCACCACAGTGAGTCTACTAGGCTCCTCCTCACTGTGATGGAAAGCAAAAGTCTTAAAGTCCTTGTCTCTTCCCTCTTTGTTCTCCCTCTGCATTGAGGCGATCCAGGCTTCCGATGTTGGGATCCCGCTGGGTGACGGTAAGTACTGCGGCCGCATCCGTGTTCCGCGAATGGGCTGGTTCAAACATCGCGGCGCAGGGCGGTCGAAGCTGCCACCTTCCAGTCCAGCGGACGAAGCTATCCTTGTGGGAGCTCCAGAGAACCGGTCACCAACCTGGGACCTGCGAGCTCCCGACGATGTTGTCCACTGGGCCCGCGACCGAAGCCTTCGAGGTTCCGAAGTCGGGCCGCTGCTGCAACGTCACCACAGCCCCAAAGTCGGCCAACTTCTCGAAGGTAAGTACTGGCTCTGCCTCCAGAGCCTCGAGGTCGGTCCCCGTTGGAGGTCTGAGCGCAGACGGAGACAGAGACGGGGATATGAAAAAGAAAAGGTCGCATCCCCCCGAAGGAGGAGACTAAAAACAGTTTCTCCCACCCCCCCCCACACATACACAACTAAAATAAACTAGACAACAAAGGAAAACAAAGAAAAAAGAAAAGACAGACGGACTGCAGATGAGCCTCAGCTGCTTGGGCAGCGCCGCCACTTCTGGAAGTGGCGGTGCTGGCTCGAAAGGCCGAATGGCCTCCTCCTGCACCTGTTTTCTATGTTTCTATGAATAGGTGATGGGTCTTTTAATAATGCTGCTATGTTCAAGGCCAGCCATTGACTTGAGGGGCTGAATGGGAAAGCATGTGAACATAGAATATGTGCAGGACTCCCATGGATTTATGAAACAAAAAACATTCTGAGAAAACATTGTTGAATTGGTAAAATGATGCTAGATTTGATGAAAGTGACTAGGGTGATATGAAAAAAGTTACTGGAATTGCTAATTGAGTTCAAAAATGAGGACCTATTAGAGCTTGAACACATAGTTCAAAGGAATATAAACACCACTAACATGGTTTTCAAAATAGCTTACTAGGAAAGGCTGTGGCATTCTACTAAATGAAAACAACAATAGCCATCCTCAATTATGATAAACTTACATGGACTACATGATTAAATGTGGCTACATGATGGAAGATGCTGTGCCATTTGGAATAAAAGAGAAAGGGAAAGGAGCAAGCCAGATTTCAACAGATGGAAGAGAAGAGAGCTGCCCAGATCTCCACTGATATCTTTAGTCTTGTTCATCAACCACCCAAGAACAGTCACCTGAAGAATACTAGCCATCATCTTCACAAATTCCATAAAGCTCTGATTCACGAGCACTATCAACATCTTTGTTTCCCACCTTCCCTTCTGCCACCTTGAAATGAAAAACCACTGTTATCGTTTGTATATGAGAGGATATGAGATTATCAATTTGAAACAAAACTATAGCCCAAGTATTATCAGGCCTGCTTCACCTCCACCTTCCCGTTTACCAGAGGTCACCTATTACCCCCTTGTTTGTCAAGATTTATCCGAAAAATATTTAGACTACTTCCACTTGGCTTTGAGGAAAACTCGTATCTGTCGAAGAGAAAAAAACTTTCATCTCATCCCTATCTCACCAAGTGAGAATCCTGAAGGGGTATAATGTTTGTTTTATCTTAATTTAAGTTTCAACTGTTAATGAAATTATATTTCTTTATTTTAGTCACTTGTGTTATATTATTAAATGTTTTTTGACGAGATTATTTAATTTTGGTTTTCAACTTAATTTATTCATTGCAACCGATAGGAAATGTTTTCTCAATTTTGAAATTCTTGCTTAATGAATGTTCAATAGGAATGCACACCATTTGCAAATCTATTTATTTAATTCTGGGTTTGAGTGTTTCTTTGATGGATCCATGATTTCTGGATCTGCTATGACAGGCCCCATGTGAAATATAGGAACATAGAAATGTACAACACAGGAACAGACTCTTTAGCCTACCAAGTCAATGCCGAACATAATGTCAAGACAAACTAATTTCATCTGCCTACACTTCATCTACAGTGCATTCAGGAAGTATTCAGACCCCTTCACTTTTTCCACATTTTGTTACGTTGCAGCCTTATTCTAAAATGGATTAAATTCATTTTTTTAATCATCTATCTATACACAATACCCCATAATAATGAAGCAAAACAGGTGTTTAGACATTTTTGCAAAGTAATTAAAAATAAATAACTGAAATATCACATTTACATAAGTATTCAGACCCTTTATTCAGTACTTTGTTGAGGTACCTTTGGCAGCTATTACAGCCTCGTCTTTGGTATGACGCAACAAACTTGGCACACCTGTATTTGGGTAATTTCAGCCATTCTTCTCTGCAGACCCTTTCAAGCTCTGTGAGGTTGGATGGCGAGCGTCGATGCACAGCTATTTTGTGGTCCCTCCGGAGATATTCGATCGCGTTCAAGTCCGGGTTTTGGCTGGGCCACTCAAGGACATTCACAGACTTGTTACGAAGCCACTCCTGCATTGTCTTGGCTGTGTGCTTAGGGTCGTTGTCCTGTTGGAAGGTAAACCTCTGCCCCAGTCTGAGGTCCTGAATGCTCTGGAGCAGGTTTTCAGCAAGGATCTCTCTGTACTTTGCTCTCTTCATCTTTCCTTCGATCCTGACTAGTCTCCCAGTTCCTGCCGCTGAAAAACATCCCCACAGCATGATGCTGCCACCACCATGCTTCACCGTAGGTATGTTATTGGCAGGTGATGAGCGGTGCCTGGTCTCCTCCAGACGTGACACTTGGCATTCAGGCCAAAGAATTCAATCTTGATTTCATCAGACAGAGAATCTTGTTTAGGTGCCTTTTGGCAAACACCAAACGGGCTGTCATGTGCCTTCTACTGAGGAGTGGCTTCCGTCTGACCACTCTACCATGAAGGTCTGATTGGTGGAGTGTTGCAGATATAGTTGTCCTTCTGGAAGGTTCTCCCATCTCCACAGAGGAACTCTGGAGCTCTGTCAGAGAGACCATCAGATTCTTGGTCACCTCCCTGACCAAGGTGCTTCTCCCCCGATTGCTCAGTTTGGCCAGGCGGCCAGCTCCGTGAAGAGTCCTGGTGGTTTACAAATTCTTCCATTTAAGAATGATGGAGGCCTGCAATGCTGCAGAAAATGTTTTATACCCTTCCTCAGATCTGTGTCTTGACAATATCCTGTCTCGGATGTCTATGGACAATTCCTTCCTCTTCATGGCTTGGTTTTTGATCTGATATGCGCTGCCAACTGCAGGACCTTATATAGACAGGCGTGTGCCTTTCCAAATCATGTACAATTAATTTAATTTACCGCTTGTGGACTCTAATCAAGTTGTAGAAACATCTCAAGGATAATCAATGGAAACAGGATGCACCAAAGCTCAATTTTGAGTGTCCGTAGCAAAGGGTCTGAATACTTATGTAAATGTGATATTTCAGTTATTTCTTTTTTATTTATTTGCAAACATTTCTAAACATCTGTTTTCGCTTTTTTATTATGAGGTATTGTGTATAGATTGATGATAAAAAAAATCAATTTTAGAATAAGGCTGTAACTTAACAAAATGTGGAAAAAGTGAAGGGGTCTGAATACTTTCCAAATGCACTATATATCCCTCCATTCACTGCATATCCATTTGCCTACCTAAAAGCCTTTTAAATGCCACTATAGTATTTGCCTCTCCTGGCAGTGCATTCCAGGCACCTACCTCCCTCCCTGATATTTACACTGGGAAGAAGGTTCTGACTGACCATCCTATCTATGCCTCTCATAATTTTACATATTTCGACCAAGTCTTCGTTCAATCTAGAGAAAATAATCCAAGTTCATCCAATCTGCCCTGCTGCTTGTACCCCCTAATCCAAGCAGCAAATTGCTAAACCATTACTCCATCATATCCAAAGCCTCTACATCCTTCCTGTATTGGGGCGACTAGAACTAGAAGCAATATTGCAATGCGACATAACCAAAATCTTATGGCCCTGCATCATTACTTCTTAACTGTCATACTCAATGTCCCGACCTGTGAAGGCAAGCATACCATATGCCTTATTTACCAACCTTTCAAGAATCTCTAGTTAGGGGTGGTCCTAGAGGACTGGAAAAAATGCAAATGTTACTCCGCTGTCAGCGAGGGAATCTATAGACCTGTTAGCCTGACTTCAGTGGTTGGTACCATTTTAAGACTCCATTATTAAGGGCGAGGTTTCCCAGTATTTAGAATTAGATGATAAAATAGGCTGAAGTCAGCATGGTTTTCTGAAGGGGAGATCTTGCCTGACAAATCTGTTGAATTTCTTTGAGGAAGTAAATATCAGGATAGTCAAAGGAGAGTCAGTGGATGTTGTTTACCTAGATTTTCAGGCCTTTGAAAAGGTGCTGCACATGAGGCTGCTAAATAAGATGAGAGTCTGTGATATGAGAAGGAAAATACTAGCATGGATAGAAGGTTGGCTGCATGGGAGAAGCAAAGGGTGGGAATGTCATAAGATCATGTGATAGGAGCAGAATTAGGCCATTCAGCCCAAGTCTTCTACTCATTCAATTATGGCTGATTTATCTCTCCCTCCAAACCCCATCAAGTTTGCATTTATTGTCACTTAACCAATTAAGGTACAGTGAAAGTTTTAAAGAAGGAACTGCAGATGCTGGAGAATCGAGGGTACACAAAAAGCTGGAGAAACTCAGCGGGTGCAGCAGCATCTAAGGAGCGAAGGAGATAGGCGACTTTTCGGGTCGAGACCCTTCTTCAGTCTGAAACGTCGCCTATCTCCTTCGCTCCTTAGATGCTGCTGCACCCGCTGAGTTTCTCCAGCTTTTTGTGTACCCAAGGTACAGTGAAATTTGAGTTACAATACAGCCACACTAAGTAAAAAGAACACGATACACACATAAAATAAAGTTTAACATAAACATCCACCACAGTGGAATCAACATTTCTCACTGTGATGGAAGGCAATAAAGTTCAGTCATCGTCCTTTGTTCACCCGTGGTCGGAGCCTTTGTACCCACCGCAATTCGCAGCTACAGATGGTCCGATGTTCAGGCACTCTTGTCGGGATGATCAAAACTCCGACGTCGGGACGGAGGAACACTTCCGAGTTCCTGAGTCGGCTGCTTCTTACCAGAGATCTCGGCTTCATGGTGTTAAAAATCCACAGGCCCCGCGGTCAGAGCACTTCTTCAGGTGATCCTCGGCAAAGGATCGCAGCTCCATGATGTTAAAGTCCGCGCCACACCTGTGGCTTGAAGCTCCAGGCCAGTCTCCAGGAAATGCCGCAACATTCCAGTTGTTAGGCCTGGGGGGGGGGGGGGGGGGGGGGAGAGGGCAGCGATGCGACACTGAGAAAGTCACGTCTCCGTCGAGGTAATGACGGAAAAAAGTTTCCCCCTATTACCCCCCCCCCACCCCAAATCTCTCCCCACATAAACTAACCAAGAAACATTTAAAACATATTAGAAACATATTTAAAACATACTTAAAATAATAAAATCAGAGAAGGGACATGACAGTCTGCTAGTGAGGCAGCCATTGCTGGCGCCACGCCCGTACTAATCAAAAATCTATCTTTGCCTTAAAAATATCCATTGTACTGTTTAGAAGGAAGAGGGGGGATTTTATTGAAATGTAACAAAGTGAAAGGGAATGAAGGGGGCTTTTTCTGGTTGATTTTCTGGTGTTCTGCAGGGGTTGATTTAGTGGTGTTCTGCAGGGGTTGGTGTTAGGATCACTACTCACGTTGTGTATTAATTATTTGGATGATGGAATTGATGAGAATAAATCCGATCCAAAGAATCTTCTCCAGTAGCTTCCCTACCAATGACACGAGGCTAACCGGCCTTTAATCCCCTTTGTTCTCGCTACTTCCCTTCTTAAAATAGGAACAACATTGGCTGATCCAGTCTTCTGGGACCAGGTTTGTGGCTAGTTTGTTGCAAACATCTTTGTCAAGTCTAAATTAATGAATTGTGAATGTACACCAAAATGGGCTTAATTGAGATGCATTAATTTTGTGAAAAATTCCATGTAAATTCAAGTCTTTCTTTGATTATTGTGATTCTTCAGAAATATCACATTCCGGGGGAGATCCCAATACTGGCCATTGCCCCAAATAACCATATCTGTGATTTTTGGTTTGTATGGCAGGAATTTGGACTCCAAAATGTTCTTTTAGATTTCAAAATTGGGTAATAGTTACATTGTTTTGACAAGAATTCTTTTAATATTCTGTAATATGAAGATGTTTATTTAATAGCTAAACAAAATAGTACCAGCAAAAAAATCATATCTATGTCATGTTATGTATTTTCTAGCTAATTTGTTCCTACGTCTTTATGCCAATTGCGTTCATGATGGGTGTGGACTGGGCTGACAGTTTTATCGTTGCTGAGCTTCTAGGAGTAAAAACTTTCTTCAATGAGTTTGTAGCTTATCTAAAGTTAGCTGAGTTGATAAAAAAAAGAATTGATGGCCTGCCTGAGTTCATTGGCAATCGCAAGCAATACTTGTCAGTAAGTAAAATTTGTTCTTACATAAGAAGATTGATTTTATTCCAATGCAAGCTTTATTATATTTTATCCAACTTGTCAAAAGAACTGTATTTTTCATTTATTACACACAGTATGATAAATTTCCCTCTTTTAAACACTAATTACTAAACTCAAAAATATTTTATTCTCGTGTTATAGTACAAACATTTTACAAATATTTTATTTATTTTGTAATCTCGTGCTTATTTTGAAATCACATACTTAAAAGAAGAAAAGTATTGTCTTCTTACAGAATTATAAAGTAATCAGTTTCTTTACTCTGGTTATTTTTTAGGTCCGTTCTGAAACAATAGCTACGTATGCCCTATGCGGATTTGCTAACATTGGTTCTGTTGGTATTGTGATAGGAGGACTGTGTAAGCTTTTATTTGCTACATTTTATGATCAATTAATGTAATATGTTCTTCCAGAGAGAACTGTTTTAAAATGTTAGATTACTACTATCTACCACTTTGATTTTTCTCGGACTATCCTGGATTGGACATTGCTGGCTTTACCTTGTACTAAACGTTATTCAAACAAATGCAAACTGGGCAATGTGTACCGCTTCGCATCCTGAAGTCAATCACTATCTCCTTTGTCTTGCTGACGTTGAGAAAAAGGTTGTTGTCTCAACACCAGGACACAAGTTTCTCAATCTTCTTCCTGTATTCCATCTCATCATCATTTGTTATCCAACCCCCTTTCCGTGCATATCATCGACTGATCTATATCCTGCTTTATCCTTTGACTGCCTATTTTGCTGTCTGCAACTCCACACAATTTTCTGTCATTTGAAAACTTACCAATTATCCCATGCATATATTTGCCCATTTAAAACAAAAGTCCAGCACTGAGCTCTATGGCACACAGAAATCCAACAAGAATAATATCCTTCCACCACATGCTCTATCTTCTCTGAGTAAGCCAATTCTGAATCTAAACTACCAAAGATCACCCTGGATACCATGGATCAGACTAGAATGAGGAATCTTGTCAAATGCCTCATTGAAGTCCACATAGGCAACATACACTTGCACTTCATCAATCACCTACTCAAAATACTTGGTCAAGTTTATAGGACATGACTTGTGCCACACAGTAATGAGTGGAGTCGTACACACAGCAAAATACAACACATATTTATTAAAGTCCACTTACAGCGTTGGTCTGCAGAACATTAGTACCTAACAGCTACTCAGACTGAATTACGTAAGCAAGCTCTTGGTAATATAAATCGCATATTAGGCGGAGCAACTGCTAACAAGCACTACAATTGGTTAGTAGGAAATAACCAACCTACCTCTTTCCTTGTAGAAACAAAATAAAGCATAGATACCTGGAAACATGGTGGACAAACAATATAGTAGCCGGAACGTTTATAACGCATTTGGGGAAGTATAGATGGTTACACAAAATCACCGTATCTAATTCTGAGTGCAGGTAGATGGGACTAGGGGAAAACAAATGGTCGGCACGGATGGAAGGGCCGAGAGGGCCTGTCTCCGTGCTGTAATTGTTATATGGTTATATGGTTAATGGGTGGCCTGCTGACCCGTCCGGCACGAGTGCGGTACAAATCCGTATCTCCTCCTTTCACCGGTGAAGCGACTGGGGAGGGAACCGGGGAAATGACCAGCGACCAGCCGGGTGGAGGTGGTGAAATAGGCGTGCTGGGCAGTGAACGCCGTGGGGAGGCCGCGGGGGACACAGTCTCTGATAGTGGAGCAGGCGGCCCGGTAGTGGGAGGGTATACAAAACGCGAAACCTCTGGATGCGGAGTCGCAGGACGCTGTTCCATCACAGGAAGACGATGTTGATGGTTGCGTGTGTAAATGACCACGTCTGCGCTAACCAGATAGGAACATGGTTCTTTGGCAGTGGATGTGACCCAGACGGCCATAGCCCTTGTTCGTCTGGAGGCAAACAACCTGTCCGCTGGAGAGAGGGTTGTGTGGCTGACTGGATTTGTCAAAAAAACGTTTTTGTGCATTGTGCTTGAATTGTAGTTGTTTATGGACCACAGGCGGTGAACAGACTTGCGGCTGCAAAAGCTGCTGGGGTACAGGCACGGTTTTGGCGAGACATCAGTCGTTGGGCTGGGGAACCCTGGCAATGTTCCTCAAATTGGGCAGGTCCAGGTAGACATCAGATTTAGCAAGGTAAGAATGCTCCATTAGTTGTTTTGCGCTTTGGACAGCTCGTTCAGCGAGTCCATTGGACTGCGGAAACTCAGGGCTGCTGGTGATATGTCGAAAGTCCCATCGTTGTGCAAAGTTTTTGAAAAGCTGGCTGGTGAACTGACTGCCGTGTCGGATGGAAGGCGCGCAGGGGAGCTGTGCACGGAGAAATGGCATTGCAACTTCTGGATAACTGCATCAGATAGTGTTTCCCATGCCATTCGAATATGTCGGTGGCTACCGTGGACCATGGTCGGGGAGGAACCGGGTGCAGCAGTAGGGCTGCTTCTGTTGGTGTGGCGTCAGGCTTTTGCAGATAGCGCAGACTTCGGTTTTGTCACGTATGTACTTGATCATGCCAGGCAAGTAAAACATGCTTTGTCCCCGTTGTAAGGTTACCTCCACGCTGGGGTGGCGCCTGTGGACGGTGTCGAAGTACTTGTCCCGGACGACAGCTGGCACAACTGCCTTTTGGCCCTTGACTATAACCCGTCCTGTAACACCAGTTTGTCGTGAACCAGGAAGTATGGGCGGATCGCCAGCGGGTTGCTGTGTTGTTTATCCGACCAGCCACGCTGGATGACTGTGGACAGCGATTGTAAAGTCTCGACAGCAGCCGTGTGCTCTTCCAGGCTGCTTAGGCAATCAGTAGGAACATATGATACCTTCATTACTGAGAGCTGGTCCTGTTCAGAGAGTTGGTGTTCGCTGGTTTTGTGTGGGACCCTTGATAGCCTGTCAGCTATGTGCATGTCCTTGCCTTTTTTATAGACAATGTTGAAATCAAAACACTGCAGCTGCATCATCATCCATTGCAGGTGAGCAGGAGCAGCGTGAATGGGTTTATTCAAGATGGTGACCAGCGGCTGGTGGTCTGTTTGTATAATCACAGACTTCCCAAAAGTAAAGTCTTTGAATTTTGTGCAGGCGAAAACCACTGCAAGTATTTCTTTTTCAATCTGGGTGTAACATTGTTCAGTATCATGTGCGAGAGGCATGTGAAACAGGCTTGCAGTCGCCATCGGAAGTGGGCTGCAGGCTAGTAGCACCAAGCCGGTACTGGGATGCATCACATGTGAGCATTATGGGTAACTCCAAAGCAAAATAGGCGAGTGTAGGTGTGCTGGCCAGCTGCAACTTGAGGATATCAAAAAGCTCTTTGGTGCTGCGGGTACCAGGACCATGCAGTGTATTTGTGTGTCAGTTCCCGCAGGGGGGCAGATATATCGCTGAGATTGGGAATAAATTTCCGCGGGTAGTTGACCATTCCAAGGAACCTTTGTAGAGTCGTAAAGTCAGTAGGAGCTGGCATTTCATTGATAGCAGCAGTCTTCGATGGGTCTGGTCTGAGACCATCACTTATGAATACATGTCCGATGTAGGTAACTTCCCGGACCCGAAACTTGCACTTCAGGGGATTGAGTTTAAGCTGGATGTCTTTGGCACGGTGTAGCACTTTCTTCAGATTAGCGTCAAGCTCAGCCAAGTCATGCTGTAAACGAGAATGTCATCAACAATAATGGTGCCAAAACCAATCTGCCAAAACTAACTTTTAGCATCCAGAACAGAGAACACTGATGCGTTGCCTAGTTGAGCGGCAACTTCTCTACAGTTCGCGTAAGGTCGTGTGAGCGTTTGATAGCTCTGATGAGATCACTGGTGTTTATGCAGATACGGATTTCCTCCTTGTTTTTTTTTTGTCGCAACCACCATGGTGGAAACCCAATCAGATGGGTCAGTATCTTCAGCAATGACACCCAGGGAGACCATCCGCATGAGTTCATTGTCTACTCTGTCACGCATTGCATGCGGAACATGATGTGGTGCTTGAAACACAGGAGTGACGTTGGGATCAACGGCGATGTTGTACTTGAGGGGCAGCTTGAGAACAGTTATTTGAGAATACTTTGGCCATGCTGTCCATCAACTCTTTCTCGCTGAGGGCCCCACTCAGCAAATACTCTCTCAATACAGAAAACCAGTTAATGATGCAACTAGGACAACAGGGTCATCAATCGTTTCTGCAGGCACTAGGATCTGTCCGTTGGTGTCTAAAACAGCAGGCTCAAAAGTAAAACGGTTGGCAAGTTTAATTGCCTCAGGACCAGCCAGGTTTAGTAGCATGGAAGTACGTGCATCTGGAGGAAAGTTGCGATGAACGATGGGAATGTAGTGTGTAAATATGCAATTCACAAACTCTTAAAGTGTGCAACATCTTTTAATGATAGCACAGGGTAGTGCATACATCTTCAAGCATTGGCTACATTCTTCTACTGAGCTGTACCCAGGAAGGGGAAGGTGTTATGATTGATGTTAACTAGGCGGGTTAATGGGACTGAGGTAACTATATTATTGGTTGCACATAAACCATCTACATCCTTCCCCTTAGAAAATCAAAACAGATTGTTGTCACGACAACAGAATTAAACAGCAGAATTAAACAAAGTCGCCATAACGAACAGGTGGCTTGCTGATCCGGCCCGAGCGCGTACGGATGTCTCCCCCTTCCCCCGAAAGAGCAGAAGAAACAGGAGGACGCGAGGCAGCTGGGGAACCAGGGAAGGGTGGCGGAGTGGGAGAAACAGGAGAGGGAGAACCGCGACCGGCAACAGGGGACCCGCGCAGAGGGGAACCAGGCGCTCGAGATGGGGATCGAGGCATGCAGGGAACACTGGCTGGGACGGCAGCTGGCTGCTGGTATGAGAGTGGCGGGGCATAGGAGACAGGGTGTAATGATCCATCGACAGACTGAAGGCAAGCCGCACCCAGGCCGAACTTGGAAGCGTCACAGGTGACGGTGATGGGGCGACTCACGTCGAAGAACCGCAACGTCGGAGTGCTAATCAGTTTTGACTTGAGGCAGTCAAAGGCCTGCTGGTGATGTGGGAGCCAGACCCAGGCGATATCCTTTTTTGTCAGCTGCCGCAGGGGAGCACTCAGCTCACTGTAGTCATGCTCGAAAAGGCGCCAGCGTTCAGCAATGTCAGAGTCAAAGATGAGGACTAGGATGGCGAGACGAGTTTGCCATGATAGAGATAACAGGAACATAAAACTAATGTAAAAAAAAACCCCATTAAACATGAACAGAGTAGGTAAGACTCACTTCTTGACACCGTGTAATGAGTGGAGTCGTACACACATCAAAATACATCACATATTTATTAAAGTCCACTTACAGCATTGGTCTGCTGAACGTTACAGTACCTAACAGCTACTCAGACTGAATACGTAAGTATGCTCTTGGTAATATAAATTGCATTTTAGGCAGAGCAACTACTAACAAGCACTACAATTGGTTAGTAGGACATAACCAATCTACATGTTTCCTTGTAGAAATAAAATAAAGCATAGGTACGTGGAAACATGGTGGCCAAACAATATAGTAGCCGGAATGTTAATAACGCATTTGGGGAAGGATAGATAGTTACACAAAATCGCCGTATCTAATGGGTGGCCTGCTGACCCGTCTGACACGTGTGCGGTATAAATCCGCATCTCCTCCTTTCATCGGTGAAGTGACTGGAGAGAGAACTAGGAAAATGACCGGGGACCAGCCGGGTGGAGGTGGTGAAATAGGTGAGCTAGGCGCTGAATGCCGTAGGGAGGCTGCGGGGGACACAGTCTCTGATAGTGGAGCAGCTGGCCCGGTAGTGGGAGGGTATACAAAACGCTAAACCTCTGGATGCGGAGTCATAGTTAGTACTGTAGTTGGTAGGAAATAACCAATCTACACACACATAGCCATGTTGATTGTCCCTAATTAGCTAATTCCCTTGCAAATGTGCGTAAATCTTGTATTGATCCTCCCCGATAGCTTTTCAATAGTTTTTTATTTTATTTTATTTTTTTAAATTTTATTAGAAGTTAATACATTACAAAACAATAGAGGGGTACCTAATTTTAGGTGCCAACTATGTCATAACGTAATACATTCTATGTACAACCTCTAGTTTTATGTTTTTGAGAAGGAAGTAAAAAAAAACAAAAAATAGAGAGAAGAAAAAGAGGAAAAATAGATAGTAGAAAATAGAAAAACATGAAGTGTGTATATAGGAAAAGAAAAAGTAGAAAGTAGAAATAGGAGAAAAAGACCCTTAAAAAAGAAGTTTTCAAATCTTTGTTCGGAGATGTAAATCTATCCACGACCTGACCTGAAATCAGTAATCTTTACGGTACTGCTGCATCACATGATTCCAAAAAGTCGATGAAAGGGGACCAACTCCTTAAGAATTGGTCATATTTGTCTATTAGGCGGAGTCTCGTTTCTTCAAGGTGTGCTATGTCTGTCATATTCCCAATCCACATTTTAATGGGCTCCACAAAGACCATCGCTACCAAGTGTCTTTCTCGCGAATGTCTGGTCACTCACCAACAAGCTGGATGAGGTGAGGCTCTGGATCAACACCCAGCGATCCCTGAAAGACTGCTGTGTGCTGATCTTCACAGAGACCTGGCTCAGCGCGCTGGTTCCCGACGGGGCTGTGGACCTAACCACTGCATCGTGCTGATAGAACAAATGACTCCGGTAAGAGCAAGGGTGGCGGGATCTGCATCTATAGCAACAAGGACTGGTGCACCAACCACACTGCAGTAGAGAGCTACTGTTCCCAAGACCTGGAATACCTACTGCTTAAATGTAGGCCGTTTTACCTGCCTCGGGAGTTTACTGTGGTTATCATCATGGCCATATACATACCACCACAGGCTAATGCTAACCTAGCGCTAGCACAGCTGCACTCGGCCATCAGCAAGCAGCAGGATGCTCACCCCGACGGTGCCTTCATTGTTGCAGGGGACTTTAATCATGTGGACCTACGAGCTGCACTCCGCAAATTCCACCAGCATGTGCAGTGTCCTACCAGGGGCTCAAACACGCTGGATAAAGTGTACACCAACATCAAGGACGCATACAGAGCCCTCCCCTGCCCATCCCTGGGACAATCCGATCACCTCTCACAGTTTCTACTGCCTGCATATAAACCGCTCATCCACAAGACCCATCCTGCAATAAAGACGGTCAAAATATGGCCCGAGGACGCCACCCTACAACTCCAGGACTGCTTTGATCACACCGACTGGGACCTATTTGCACAACAGGCTACCAGTGATACAGAGGTAGACTTGGAGGGGTACACATCCACTGTGCTGTCCTACATCAACTGCTGTGTGGAGACTGTCACAGTGGACAAGCAAATAAAGATGTTGCCAAACCGGAAACCGTGGATGAACAAGGAGGTTCAGAATCTGCTAAGGGCACGCAAGATTGCCTTTAAATCCAGGGACACTTCTGCCTACAGTGCTGCCAGGTCAAACCTGAACAAAGGCATAAAAAAGGCCAAAGACATCCACAGGCAAAGGGTGGAAGACCACTTCAACACCGCGGACACCAGAAGCATGTGGCAGGGTGTCAGGGATATCACTGACTACAAGAGCAGCCCCACCTGCCCCCACAGTGACATCACACTGGCCAATGAATTAAACACCTTCTTTGCACGCTTCGAAACTGGCAGCACCACCAGCAGAGGAACACACCCGGCCAGGGCGGAGGGACAGGCCTTAATACTGAGCACCCAGGAGGTACAGTGTGCTCTGCGTAGGATCAATCCACACAAGGCTGCAGGCCCGGATGGAGTCCAGGGTAGGGTACTAAAGGACTGTTCTGTACAGCTGGCGGAGGTATTTACGAGGATCTTCAACCTGTCTCTATCTCTGGCAACAGTCCCCATGTGCCTGAAGACAGCTACCATAGTGCCGGTGCCGAAGAAGTCTAAAGTCACCAACCTGAATGACTACCGCCCGGTTGCCCTAACTCCAATACCAATGAAGTGCTTTGAAAGGCTGGTCCTCTCTCACATCAAATCCAGCATCCCTGCATCATTGGACTCTCATCAGCTTGCATTAGGGCAAAGAGATCCACAGAAGATGCCATCTCTGTGGCTCTTCACACTGTCCTGACCCACGTGGAAAGACAGGGCACCTACGTGAGGATGCTCTTCATTGACTATAGCTCTGCCTTCAATACGGTCATCCCACCAAGCTCACCACCAAACTCCACCAGCTAGGCCTCAGCTCACTGATATGTGATTGGATCCTGAATTTTCTGACGGAGCGACCGCAGGCAGTGAGACTGGGGCCGCACCTGTCCTCCACTATCATCCTGAGCACCGTCACACCACAGGGCTGTGTACTGAGCTCCATGTTCTACTCCCTCTTCACCCACGACTGTGTCCTTGCATTTGACAACAATACCATTGTCAAGTTTGCAGACGACATAACGGTGATCGGGTTGATCACCAACGGCGATGAAATAAACTATAGAGCAGAGGTGCAGAACCTGGCAGACTGGTGCTCACAGAACACCTTGTCGCTAAACACCTCCAAGACCAAGGAGCTGATTATCGACGTTATCTACGGAGACAGTGTGGAGTGTCCAGCTTCAAGTTTCTGGGCACTCACATCTCAGAGGACCTCACATGGTCCACCAACACCGCTGCGCTGGTCAAAAAGACACAGCAACGACTGTTCTTCCTAAGAACATTGAAACGGACAGGTCTTCCCCAACAGCTGCTGACGACCTTCTACTGCTGCACCACAGAGAGCATACTAACGTATGGCATCTCTGTGTGGTTTCTCAGCTGCACGGAGGCGGAGAGGAGAGTTCTTCAGCGCGTCGTCTACAGAGCGCAAAAAATTATTGGGACACCGCTACCAGCCTTGGAGGGCATCTACCACACACGGTGCCTCAGGAAGGCCGTCAGCGTACATAAAGACTCCTCTCACCCTTGTGATGGACTGTTCGAACTACTCCCTTCCGGCAGACATTGCAAGGCCTTCTACGCCCGCACCTCCAGACTCAGGAACAGCTTCATTCCCAGAGCTATAGCGCCTCTGAACCGGCCCTGCTGAGTACCCCCCCACCCCCATGGACTGTCTCCCCCGGCCTCGCACTTTAGTCTGTGTTGATTTTACTGGTCTGATGTTAGTTTTTACAAACCTTGTTCTCCGGGTATCTTAACCTAAATTTTATTTATGACATCGGATGGAAGTTGCAAACCAAATCTCTTTGCACTCATGTATAATGACAATAAAAAATATTATTATTATTATTATTACTATTATTATTATTATTATTATTATTATTATTATTATTATTAATAGTTGGTATAGCTGTATTTTTCCAAAATTTAAGTATCAATTTCTTTCCAATTATTAACCCATAATTAAAGAATACTTTTTGGTCTTTGTTTAAATTGATATCTTCTACTATTATTCCAAATATAATCCATTCCATATTTGCTTCTATTCTTGACTTGAAGAGCTTTATAAATATATCAAATATATCACTCCAAAATGTATTCAACTTTGTACATCCTACAAATGAATGTGTTATATTGGCATTTTGAAACAAACATTTATCGCATCTGGGAGAGACATTTGGGTAGAATTTATTCAACCTCATGTCCATGTAATAATTTAAATTGAATTAAATTATGTCTTGCATTAATGGAACAATTATGCGTGTTCATCAGCTACTTTGCCCATGTATCTTTCAGGATCTTTATCATTAGTTCATGTTCCCAATCTTCTCTTAGTGCCTCTGTTAAGGGTAATTCTCTATTTAATATATTATTATAAAAATATGATATTAGCTTTTGTGAATCAGTCTTAATATTCATTGCTTCTAATGGGTCTAAAAATATAGTTTGAAATCTATGTATATATTTCTTGATAAAGTCACATCTGATAATATATTTAAAATATTGATTATCATTCAGTTTAAATTTTGATTTTAATTGTTGAAATGATACCAGTTCATACTTATCTCCTACTTTCCTAATCCCCAGTCTATCCCATTGTTTATATGTTTTATCGATAAGAGATGGTTTGAATGCAGGATTGTTCAATATTGGGGTTAGTACTGATAGATTATTTAATTTCAGGGATATTTTTATTTGTTTCCAAATTCTTATTGTATTGTGAATAATTGGGTTCTTCTTATATATTATACTATTCAATTTTATCGGTGAGAACAAGATCGTTCCTATATCGTACAGGAAACACTCCTCTTTCTCCATTCTTATCCACTCCGACTGAGCGGAACTATGCAACCAGTACATTATGTTCTTAATATGCACTGCCCAATAGTAATACGTAAAGTTAGGTAATGATAAACCCCCAACTTCTTTAGGTTTACACAAATGCTTTTGTTGAATTCTGTGTGCTCTATAATCCCATATAAAATTAGTGATATTAGAATTTTGTTTTATTTTTAAATATTTTGGAATATATATTGGGATCGCTTGAAACATAATATTGTGGTAAGAAAGTCATTTTCATAGCGTTAATTCTACCTATCAATGAGAGCGGGAGCGTTTTCCAAAATGTAATCATAACATTCAGTTTATTTAATAGTGGCATAAAATTGGCACTAAATAATGATTTGTGTCTTCTCGTAATTTGAATGCCCAGATACTTGATTTTTTCTGTTGCAATTTTGAAAGGGAATTTTAATAAGTGTCTCACATCCTGTGGTTTTAAAGACATAATTTCGCTTTTATTCCAATTTATTCTATATCCTGAAAAATAACCAAATTCATCAATTAGTGTTAATAAGGTGGGGATACTCGTTTGTATATTAGTAATATGTAAAAGAATATCATCAGCATATAATGACATTTTATTCTTTGAGTCCTTAGTATTATATCCATGAATATTCGGATGATTTCTAATCCTTTCAGCCAGCGGTTCTATCATAAGGGTAAATAGCAATGGTAATAAGGCACAACCCTGCCTATTACTCCTTGATAAATAAAATTTTGGAGATAACATATTATTAGTTAATATTCTTGCCGTAGGTTTATCATAAAGTAGTTTAACCCATCTAATGCAATTCTCTCCCGTATTAAATTTTTGGAATACCTTATATAAATACTGCCATTCTACCTGATCGAATGCCTTTTCTGCATCCAGCATAACGACTGAAATATCTTCAATGTCCTCTTTGTGAGAGTCCATTATATTGAAAAGCCTTCTCAAGTTATTAAATGATTGTCTTTTGGGTATAAATCCGGTTTGATCCGGGTTTACCAATTTGTTAATATAATTATTCAATCTTCTTGCTAGAATCTTTGCTAAGATTTTCTGATCCGTATTTAGTAGTAATATCGCTCTGTAAGAACCCGGTTCATCTAAATCTTTATCTTTTTTTGGTATAAGCGTTATTGTTGATTCTGCTAAAGTGTCTGGTAGTTTATTTTCGGTGTAAGCCTGCGTGTATAAGTTGAGTAATCTTGGTACAATTGACTCCTGAAATCGTTTATAAAATTCATTGCTAAAACCATCTGGTCCTGGGGTCTTCCCATTTTTCAATGAGTTTATTATTTGTTTTATTTCTTCACTAGTAATCCGTGCTCCTAATTCCTCTTGTTCTAAACTATCCAATTTAGGGAGGTTGCAGTTATCTAAAAAAATTGCAATTTTACTATCATCTGTATTTATTTTACTTGTGTATAAATTATGATAAAATTGGGCAAACCTTTTATTAATATCCTTTGTTAGTGTTAGAAGCACACCCTTATCAGATTTAATTTTAGTAATAATATTTTCCTTTTCTTGTTTCTTCAGTTGCCTCGCTAATAATTTATGTGGCTTATCCCCAAATTCGAAGTGTGCCTGTTTTGTAATTTGTAATAGTCTTATTACTCTTGCCGATAATATTCTATTGAGTTTATATTTTAATAAGGTTATCTTATTATGTTTATCTATGGTTGGGTCACTTGCATTGTCCAGTTCTAGTAATTTTATTTCCTGTTCTATCCTCTGAAGTTCTCTTTTATTTTCTTTATTTTGAAAACTTTGATAAGAGATTATAGCACCGCGAATGTATGCCTTAAAGGTTTCCCATAATAGCGATACAGAAATACCCGGCGTCTCATTAATCTCGAAAAAAATATTTGTTTGTTCTTTTTATATACTCATAACCCTGCGGGTTATTTAATATTTGTGCGTTGAATCTTCAAAAAGGTTTTATACCCGGCATTCCCTCGATTTTAAGTATAAAAGAATGATCGGAAATAATACTATTATGCTATAATGGTGTAGTCGTATACGGGATTAATTTTGTGTCCAATAAGAAACAGTCAATTCGTGAATAAGTTTTATGAACCGATGAGTAAAACGAATATTCCCTTCCAATTTGTTGTTTCAAATGCGTTTCTTGTAGGAAAGCAATATCCGTGTTTAATGATTTCAATTGTGCCAGAATTTTACCCCTTTAATTGGCTCATTCGCACCTCTAATGTTCCAACTACAAAAAGTGAGACCTCCATTGTGAAAAATATACATCTTCTAGATGAGCTGGGACACATCCTCAGTGATGTGACCTGGGGTCATCGGGTGTTTCGGGTCTCAGAACATCATTTATTCGACTATTATCTTGCATTGGCTATTATTACCAGAATGTATGATTCATGTGATGCAGCCAAGTACCTCGAAATCCCGAGTCCAGGGTTGTCCTTCATAATTTCTGCACTAGTTTTACATCTCCTGGCACTATTAAACATAATTAAGAGAAAGAGAAAAACATAAAATGAAGTGTTCATAAAGATTATTAAATCATACAACTCATAATAGTGAATAAACAAAAAACGTGAGTGTAAGTTATCAAAAAAGCGATATCTTACAAAAAAGCCACCTATGGTGGCTAAGATTAATTTTTAATTGACCTCCGTCGATGGAATTATGCACTGGGCTTTGCCCCCCTAGTAAAATATCATCCAACGTTAGTCGGTTTCCTCCACTTATAACCAGAATTATCGTCAGGTCAATTAATAGCTAAAAAATGTAAAATAAAATAGAATAAAAGCTACAAGATTTAAAATAAAATAAAATAGAGTTATTCTGGGTTAAAGTACCTCGTCGGTAATCGCACTTTTCATTAGCCTGTATGTTAATTAATTCATAATTAGTATTTAGAATATCTGTCTAACCTCCCCCATCCTTCCTACTATATAGTTAGCCATGTTAGTATAATACATACATTAAAACTTTAGCGTTAATTAAGGTTATTGCGTATATATAGTTAATTTGTTAGTTAGTTATATGCTGTATATGTAAATAATAGATCATATGGTACTGAGACAAAGACAGACCATCAAGACTGTTTTAAATTCAAAAAAGAACAGTCTAGTAATTATCAGGGCTGAAAAACTTGGCGCAGAGCCTGCGACCTTGAACGTTCCATCTGCTGAGCTTCAGTTTTTCAGTTCAAGATCAAGTTAGGACTGTTGTTAAAAAACACATTCTTGCCAGATAAGTCTGTCTGAGAACCGTCTGAACAATTCTAGTGTCTTGTTTGAAACAAAAAAACAAGTTCAGCAGGCTGAATGTCTTATTATTCCGTTTTTCCTTGAATTTTGTTTAAAATATCCTGGGCATATTTGCAAGCTGAATCCGGATCCGTAAATGAACGTTGCTTAGCACTGTACATAATTATCATTTTACTTCGGAGTCACGTGAGTGACTTCGTGAAGACCCCGCCAGCACGCATATCGTCGCTCGCATCTGCATCGACAAGCTGGGGGGGGGGGAGTGCGCTCTCTCCACCAGCTCCTTCAACAAGACCGGCAAAAGTTAGTATACTAATCTTTGTTGGTTGCAGGAGGAACAGGAGGGAAGGCAGACTTCCCAAGACCCGCAGTTCACCGACAGGCCAGAGGCCACTTTCCCCTGAGCTGCGCGACCCGCCGGCAGCATCGGGAAGGTCGGGGGTAAGAATACGGAAGTCGGGCGCTCCCGTTACTCCAGCGCCCGACTTACCACCTGAATGGCTTACCGCACCGGAGCTGAATCCTGCCGACCCAGACTTCGTGCCCCCATCCCCCAGGAAGACAGGTACGTGGAAAGGAGCTTCGCTTGTCGCCAGCGACGTTACCCCGAGTTACAGTGGATCCACGGGGACCGGGCCGGGGAACGGCTGCGCTGCAGGGGAGCCCAGCAGCTGCACTCCGCCACATACAACTGCCAGGGATATCTGCCGTAGAGCAGTCTGGCAGGACTACTGCTGCGTCGAGCAACCCTGCAGGAGCAGGTGCTGCTGCCATAACATCTCGTCAGGCTGCGGTCAAGGGCGTTGGTGGCAGCAGTAGACGGTCAGTTAAGCTTAGCTCTGGCAGCTGCCGACCATGCACCTCCACGTAAAATTGGGCGATAGCGGAGGTAAGCCTGCACGGACTTCGGGGAGCCAGGTACCGGGGACCGGTGCCGACTCATCTCCACTGCCTTCCTACCAGGCAGGTGGACCGCCACAGTCCGCTCGAAGGCCGACTAGAGGAAAGTCCGTGCGGGAGTCGTATGGGCCTGCAGGAGCGGTAGCCCACGACAACCTACCTTCGGACCCTAGTCTGTATCTTATGGAGGTGTGGTCCGCTGGTAGAAGCCCCAGAGAAATTGCAGAGCCTGGGGAAGTCGGCTTGTCCGCCGCGAGTAGCGGGAACGGTCGCATTGCCAGGTTGGAGCTCTTGGTGGAGCAACTAGTCCAACGGTATATGGACCGGGATGAACGGGAGTCTCAGGCCTCCAGAAGCCACGCCAGGAGACTGCCCAGCATATCGCCTTCTCCAACCAGACGTACCAGAAGTTGCTGGATGCTGACTATGATGACGGACCAGGGATGCCGGAGGCCGGAGAGCCAGTCCTAGGTGCGGACCTCCTGGATGTCGTGGGGGGGAAAAATTGCCACAGCTACCCAAACTGGCGGGAACCATTGACTCTCTGCCCACACACCAGTCCCTGGGTCAGGTAGTCACTGACACCATGGACGCATTCAAACTGCCCGACAACTGCATCACTTTAAGTTTGCCCTGCGAGTCGCAGGATGCCCTGGCACTTCTCTGCAATGCGCAGTTCAAAATTAACTGCCTTCATAAGAGCTCCATCCGGCCGACACTCAACCCGTAATTTGCAGGGTTGTACCGTTCCTCCACCACTCCACCACCTCATCAGCTGTTTGGGGAAGATCTCTCCAAGCAAGTCACAAAACTCGACGAGGAGGCCAAGCCCGTGGGCCTTATGAAACCTCCACCGGCTAAAGTTCACCCATATCAGACGAGAAGGCCACTGCCACAACACCACCGCAACGTTCTCCCAAAACGCCATACGCCAAGACCACCGTTAACCATGGAGGTAAGGGGTCTGGTTCCTCTAAGGCAGTAGCACTTCTACCCGCACAAGTCGGGGGTCGGTTGCGAACATTTCATGGTGCTTGGGGTGCAATCACCACAGCCACATTATCCCACAAAGTGTTCACGGTTATGTCATAGCATTATTGATGGTAAACTTCCCCCCATGTCCCTCCTTTATCTCAGATTGAGATAAAGGAGGGACATGCTGAAATCTTACGGCTAGCAGCAAAAAGGGTGATTGGCAAAACGACACACAAACCCCTTGAGTTTGTGTCTAACATCTTTACGAAAACCAAAAAAGATGGGGGGGGGGGGGGGGAGTCGGATTATCATAGACCTAACCCTGTTGAACACTTTTTATACCATATCCCAACTTCACATGGTTACCATATAACCATATAACCATATAACAATTACAGCACGGAAACAGGCCCTCTCGGCCCTTCCAGTCCGTGCCGACCATTTGTTTTCCCCTAGTCCCATCTACCTGCACTCAGACCATACCCCTCCATTCCCTTCACGTCCATATACCTATCCACTTTACTCTTAAATGTTAAAATCGATCCTGCCTCCACCACTTCTGCTGGAAGCTCATTCCACACAGCCACCACCCTCTGAGTAAAGAAGTTCCCCCTCACGTTACCCCGAAACTTCTGTCCCTTAATTCTCATGTCATGCCCTCTTGTTTGAATCTTCCCTACCCTCAATGGGAAAAACGTATCCACGTTAACTCTGTCTATCCCTTTCATCATTTTAAAGACCTCAATCAAGTCCCCCCTTAACCTTCTGCGCTCCAAAGAATAAAGACCTAACTTGTTCAACCTTTCTCTGTAACATAGTTGCTGGAACCCTGGCAACATTCTAGTAAATCTCCTCTGTACACTCTCTATTTTGTTGACATCCTTCCTATAACTAGGCAACCAAAATTGTACACCATACTCCAGAATTGGTCTTACCAATGCCTTGTACAATTTTAACATTACTTCCCTACTCCTATATTCAATGCTCTGATTTATAAAGGCCAGCACACCAAAGGCTTTCTTTACCAACCTATCTACATGCGATTCCACCTTCAGGGAACTATGCACAGTTATTCCTAGATCCCTCTGTTCCACAGCATTTCTCAATTCCCTACCATTTACCATGTACGTCCTATTTTGATTTGTCCTGCCAAGATGTAGCACTTCACACTTAACAGCATTAAACTCCCTCTGCCATCTTTCAGCCCACTTTTCCAAATGGCCCAAATCTCTCTGTAGACTTTGAAAATCTACTTCATTATCCACAACACCACCTATCTTAGTATCATCTGCATACTTACTTATCCAATTTTCCACACCACATCATCCAGATCATTGATGTACATGACAAACAACAGTGGACCCAACACAGATCCCTGAGGCACCCCACTGGTCACCGGCTTCCAACCTGACAAACAGCCATCCACCATTACTCTCTGACATCTCCCATTCAGCCACTGTTGAATCCATCTTGCTACTCCGCCATTAACACCCAAAGATTGAACCTTCTTAACCAACCTTCCATGGGGAACCTTGTCAAAGGCCTTACTGAAATCCATATAGACAACATCCACTGCTTTACCCTCATCAATTTCCCTAGTTACCGCTTCAAAAAAATTCAAGAAGGTTTGTCAAACATGACCTTCCAGGCACAAATCCATGTTGACTGTTCCTGATCAGACCCTGTTTATCCAGATGCTTATATATATTATCTCTAAGTATCCTTTCCATTAATATGCCCACCACTGACATCAAACTAATAGGTCTATAATTGCTAGGTTTATTCTTTGAACCCTTTTTAAACAATGGAACAACATGCGCAGTACGCCAATCCTCCGGCACTATTCCCGTTTCTAATGACATTTGAAATATTTCTGTCATAGCTCCTGCTATTTCTACACTAACTTCCCTCAATGTCCTAGGGAATATCCTGTCAGGACCTGGAGACTTATCCACTTTTATATTTTTCAAAAGTGTCAGTACTTCCTCCTCTTTGAATCTCATAGTTTCCATAGCTACTGTACTTTTTCCCCTTAACTCACAGAGTTCAATATCCTTCTCCTTGGTGAATACCGAAGAAAAGAAATTGTTCAATATCTCCCCCATCTCTTTTGGCTCTGCAGATAGCTGTCCATTCTGGTTCTCTAATAGTCCAATTTTATCCCTTGTTATCCTTTTGCTATTAATATAGCTGTAGAAACCCTTTGGGTTTACTTTCACCTTTCTTGCCAAAGCAACCTCATATCTTCTTTTAGCCTTCCTAATTTCTTTCTTAAGATTCTTTTTACATTCATAATGCTCCTCTAGCACCTCATTTACTCCATGCCTCCTATAATTATTGTAGATATCTCTCTTTTTTCGAAACAAGTGTCCAATTTCCCTAGAAAACCATGGCTCTTTCCAATTTTTACTATTTCCTTTCAACCTAACAGGGACATAAAGATTCTGTACTCTTACAATTTCCCCTTTAAATGTCCTCCATTTCTCTTCTACATCCTTCCCATGAAACAAAGTGTCCCAATTCACTCCTTTAAAATCCTTACGCATTCCCTCAAAGTCAGCCTTTCTCCAATCAAAAATCTCCACCCTAGGTCCAGTTCTGACTCTCTCCATAATTATATTGAAACTAATGGTATTGTGATCACTGGTCCCGAAGTGCTCACCAACGCATACCTCCGTCACCTGACCTGCCTCATTTCCTAACAGGACGTTCAGCACTGCTCCTTCTCTGGTCGATACCTCTATGTACTGCTGCAAAAAACTATCCTGCACACATTTTACAAACTCCAAACCATCCAGCCCATTTACAGAATGTGTTTCCCAGTCTATTTTTGGAAAATTGAAATCTCCCACAATCACTACCTTGTGCTTACTACTAATATCTGCTATCTCCTTACATATTTGCTCTTCCAATTCTCGCTCCCCATTTGGCGGTCTATAATACACCCCTAAAAGTGTTGCTACACCGTTCCCACTTCTCAGTTCCACCCAAATAGCCTCCCTAGACCAGCCCTCTAATCTATCCTGCCAAAGCACTGCTGTAATATCTTCTCTGACAAGCAATGCAACACCCCCCCCCTCTGGTCCCTCCAATTCTATCACACCTGAAGCAACAAAATCCTGGAATATTTAGTTTCCAATCACAGCCCTCCTGCAACCATGTTTCACTGATTGCCACAACATCATATTTCCAGGTGTCAATCCAGGCTCTAAGTTCATCCACCTTACTTACAATGCTCCTAGCATTAAAATAAACACATTTTAGAAACCCACCATCCCTTATTCTCTGTCTATTATCTTTTTCATCTTTCTCGCCTACATTTTGGATCCAAGTGCTTCCCTTCTCTGCCTCTTGCCCACACCCTGACCCCTAGCCCCCTCTACCCGAGTCCCTCCCCCCAGCCTTTCTAGTTTAAAGTCTCCCCAGTAGCCTTTGCAAATCTCCCTGCCAGGATATTGGTCCCCCTCGGGTTCAAGTGCAACCCGTCCTTTGTGTACAGATCATGCCTTCCCCAAAAGAGGTCCCAGTGATCAAGGAACTTGAATCCCTGCCCACTGCACCAGTCCCTCAGCCACGCATTTATCCTCCACCTCATTTCATTCCTACTCTCACTGTCACGCGGCACAGGCAGTAATCCTGAAATCATTACCCTTTTGGTCCTTCTCCTTAACTTTCCCCCCAACTCCCTAAATTCTCCCTTCAGGACCTCGTCACTTTTTCTGCCTATGTCATTGGTACCTATGTGTACCACAACATCAGGCTCCTCTCCCTCCCTTATCAGAATCTTTTGGACACGTTCTGACACATGCGAGACCCTGGCACCAGGGAGGCAAACTACCATCCGGGTCTCCCGACTGCGTCCACAGAATCGCCTATCTGACCCCCTAACTATAGACTCCCCCATTACAATTGCCCTCCTCTTTTTGCTACCCTTCTGAGCATCAGGGCTGGTCTCTGTGCCGGAGCCCCGGCCGCTGTTGCTGCCCCCAGCTAGGCTGTCCCCTCCAATCGTACTCAAACCCGAGTACCTATTTTCCAGGTGTACGGTCACAGGGGTACTCTCTAGCCCCTGCCTCTGCCCCTTGCCCTTCCTAACTGTGACCCACTTGTCTGCCTCCTGTGGTTTGGGAGTGACTACCTCCCTGTAGCTCCTCTCTATTACCTCCTCACTCTCCCTGACCAGACGGAGGTCATCGAGCTGCTGCTCCAGGTTCCTAACACAGTCCTTTAGGAGCCCCATCTCAACACACCTGGCGCAGATGTGGATGTCTGGAGGGCTATCAGATTCCCTGACCTCCCACATCTGACATCCAGAACAGTACACTGCCCTTGCCTTCATACTCCCCCCTTACACAGGATACAATAGCAACACAAAACAAAGTACACAACAAACTGCTGGAATCTGACTGCCAATCAGCTGCTTTCCCTAGTCCAGTTCCCACCAATCAGCGGCTTCCTCAAAAAAAAAACACTTCTCCAAATGGAATGTTATGGATTTCGGTAAAAACAAGCCCCGCGCTTGATTTTAAACCTTACCGGTCGGGTGTCGCTCCTCCCCCTCCTCCTCTTCTTCCAACGGCTCCTGTGGGCCTCTGAAAAAACAAGCCCCGCGCTTGATTTTAAACCTTACCGGTCGGGTGTCGCTCCTCCCCCTCCTCCTCTTCTTCGAATGGCTCCTGTGGGCCTCTGAAAAAACAAGCCCCGCGCTTGATTTTAAACCTTACCGGTCGGGTGTTGCTCCTCCCCCTCCTCCTCTTCTTCCAACGGCTCCTGTGGGCCTCTGAAAAAACAAGCCCCGCGCTTGATTTTAAACCTTACCGGTTGGGTGTCGCTCCTCCCCCTCCTCCTCTTCTTCCAACGGCTCCTGTGTTACCTTCGAAACAGCTGAGCAGCTACCTATACGGGGTGCTTTATGGTTTGCATCAATTTAAAAGATGAATCCTATACAGTCCCCATCACAAAATCTCACAGGAGGTTCCTGAACTTTGTCTGGAAGGGCCAGTTGTGGCAATACAAAGCCTTACCCAATGGGTTACCCACAGCCCAGACTATTTACCAAATTAGTAAAAACCATATTGGCACTCATCCAATACCAATTCTATCGTCATGGTATATTTAGACGATATCCTTAGCATGGGACAGACCCTCCAATTGCCTACGCTGGCCGTTCCAGCGCCAACATTTTTATTAGAGACGTTAGGGTTTGTATCCCATCCAGACAAATCCACCCTGAACCCCTCTCAAGTTATGGATTACCTGGGTTCACCATTGACACAAATTTACTGATGATCACAATCCCGACTAACACAGCTTTAGACATACAAGGAGCGTGCTACAGCCTTGCTTGCGCCAGGGTACCGACTATCCGACAAATGGCAAAAGAAATTGGGAACCTGGTAGCTACGTTCTCAGCTGCGCAATTCGGACCGTTACATTACAAAAAAAAAAACAAAAAAAAAATTTACAAAGAGTAAAGATAGCAGCATTACAAGCAAATGCTGGGGACTTTGATAGACCAATACGCTTGCCAAATCCGGCTAGAGCTGAGCTACAATGGTGGATTTACATTATTAGTGAGTGTCACGGACACATCATTGTTAGCAACCCATCCGTCGTGCTACAGACTGACGCAAGCGCACAAGGTTGGGATACAACTGACAGCATGTCCAGTTGTGGTGGCAGATGGGACCCTCACGAGTCTCCGCCCTCCTCCAGACACCAGGGATAACTCATCTGGAGATGTTAGGGGTTTTCCAGGGACTGCGGGGTTACTGTCCTAATTCACGGCACTTATATGTCCCCCTCCAAACAGACAACACTACGGTGGTGGCTTACATCATTCATATGGGTGGTATCCGGTCGTTATCTTGGGAAGAATTGGAAAGTACAATCTGGACTGGTGCATTAAGAGAAATATTTGGATCACAGCGACCTATTTACCCGGGAGGTTCACTACGGTGACGGACACCAGGTCATGAGTGTTCAATGATAACATCGAGTAGATGTTGAATTTCCCAAATTTGCTGAAATTATAGCTCACTTTGGCACGCCAGATATTGACCTCTTTATGTCCAGGTTGAACCATCAGATACCACCGTATGTGTCTTTGGACCAGACCCTGGGGGAATATGGATGTTTTTCTCTCCATTGGGGGGTAATGGTTTTACTACGTATTTCCCCCATTCAGCCTCATCAGTCGGGTATTGCAAAAAATTCAAATGGATTCTGCAACTGGCATTGATCATACCCGACTGGCCTACTCAGCCATGGTACCCGATGGCCCTCCAAATCTTGCAACGTCCATGGATTCAGTTTGGTAAAAATCCCACATTGATTACTAAACCCATTACGGGGGACATTCACCTGTGCGTTGGTCATCTAAACATGTTGGCCTGCAGGCTCTAAAGAGGCCGCTCGTCAAGGCCGGCATATCACCAACAGCCATACACCTCATCTCAGCGTCCTGCCGAGCATCAATCAGGAGGCAGTGCCTCACCCAGATCAGGAAGTGGGAGGCATTCCGCTCCCGTACCAACACGACCTACAATGCGGCAACGATCCCTGATGTCCTGGAATTCTTAGCGGGCCTTCATTACGATGCGGGCCTTAACTCCAGTGCCATCAACAGCGCCAGGAGTGCATTGACCTCATACCTAGATATCGGTATAGGCTCCATCCACCTGGTGTCTAAATTCATGAGGGGAGTGTTTAACACCAACCCTTCACGGCCCAGATACAACATCACCTGGGACGTAGGGATCGTTCTGACCCTACTGAGGAGCTGGTCTCCTATGACAGAGTTCCCACTCAATAAGCTCACCTTCAAAGTGGTGATGCTGATGGCACTGCCTACAGCTCAATGAGTCCAGGCATTACAAAAGCTGCAGCTGGATAGCATGGTCTCCACCCCTGCAAAGGTGAATTTCTTTGTCCAGGACCTATTGAAGCAGCACAGACCTGGGGATCATGGGCTGCAGTTGGAGTTTCGGGCGTAGGCCACTGATGCCACCCTCTGCATAGTCACCCATCTCCGCCTCTACATCCGTACTACAGGAACCATCCGGAAGATGGATCAGGGGCTCCTCGTCAGCCACAACTCTCCACATCACCGGGTGACTGTGCAGACTATCGTAAGGTGCCTCAGGGCGGTGTTGGGTACAGCAGGAATTGATACTAACATTTTTTAAATCTCGCTCTACCAGGGCTGCATCCACATCACCGGCAGGGCCATGGAGGTGCCCATGGACCACATCCTCGCCACCGCGGGCTGGGCTATTGAAGCAACCTTCCAGCGGTTCTACAATAAGCCGCTGCTTGGCCCGGCGATGTTCGCGGAAGCCATGCTGAGAGCCGCTCCGTCAATGATTTGTCCCCGAATTAGGGGTTTTTTGCTTTGTTCTTATTTGTGTTAATGACTGTGCATTATTTTTCAGCCTGTTCAGTCTGGAATGCATTAACTACCTTCCTCCATCAGTATTGCGGCAGTGTGATAGCATGGACGATGTCCAGGGCGTGAAATCACAGAGCTTTGAAATCTTCACAAAGTCACTCACGTGACTCCGAAGTAAAATAGTAAGATTAAACGAGAACTTACCAAGTTCGAAGGTTGATCTTTATTTTATGAGGAGTCGCGGTGAGGGATTTCATGCCCTCCGCTCCCACCCTCTATCATAAGGTCACCTGGTATGTTCTACGTTCTTAATCTTACTATTTCCAGTCATGGTGCGTTCTGTGATTCCACACCGCTGCTTTGAAGAATGTCGCGCATGCGTGCTGGCGGGGTCTTCACGAAATCCCTCACCGCGACTCCTCATAAAATAAAGATCAACCTTCGAACTTGGTAAGTTCTCGTTTAATCTTACTATTTTAGCTGGATAGATCACGACGTAATGAACTTCAGAATGTCCTTGTAAGATACTGCTTGCAATTTTAAACTGGCGTCTTTTTGCCAGTATTTCCCGAGGGAAGTGTCTGTAAAATCTAACAGTATTACCAGCAAATGGAGATTTTCTCCTTAGGATATCTTCTTTAATAAATTTTCCAAAGTCGAAATGTCTAAGAACTTTACGATCATTTGACGTGGTGGAGCATTCGCTCCTCTTTGGAAGCGACCAACACGATGAGCCACATCTATCTTTGGTTTTTCTGGCAGAAAAGTTAAACATCTTTAAGTAAATTAGTGATAAAATCACACATTTGAGAGCCATGCTCTGCCCCCTCTTTAACTCCTATTATTCTCAAATTTTGCCTCCATGACCTGGCTTCCAAATCCTGACATTTCTCATTCAGTTTATTCGTCAGCTCCCAATTCACATCGTGTTCTTTTTTCAAAGCTGTTATTTCCTGGGCCCTCTGCTGCATTTCACCCTCCATCTCTTTTTCTGCCTTTTTTAATTGCTTCAGCAGGGAGTCATGTTTATTGTTATAATCTCTCTCCATTCTTTCAAATTCCTTAGCAGTCCTCGAATCCAAATCTTTGAACTGCTGGTTCAGGTACACGTAAAGTTCCTTTAATTCTCCACAACTAGTGTCAGTTTTCTTAGAGAGATTATCCTCCATTGTAGAAAAAATATTCTGCATTGTAGAATCCATTTTAGCAAATTGCTTCTGAAGATCTTTAGTAATGTCTTTAGTAATATTTACTCTTACCGTTTCTTCCCAGCTTTTCATTTCTTTGTCCCTTTCTTTTAACTCTTTTCTTTCAGCTCTTGCAGCCATTTCAACTGTTGGTTGTTGAGACTCCAGCTCCTCTTCCAAACTTTCAAAAGTGGATTCAGGAGTGGTTTCAAGCTCATCCAGAGCTTTTTGGAGCTGGAGACTGATTGTAGTCTTCTTGGGTCCTCTCTGACCTCTTCCCTTTTTCATCAGATTTTCATCGGTAAAATCATTTAAAATCCCGACTCCACCCAGCACCGTCTGATGACGTCAGTACAACGTTCAGCAATCCCGGTAAGAGTTTTTAAGTTGATCTTGGCTTAGAAACTGACTTTAAACACGATTTGTTGGGAGCAGAGCTCTGTGCAGCTGTCTTCACTGCTTCTTAGCAGCCACCGGAAGTCAGCTTTTCAATAGTTGATGGGCAGTTTACTGGCCTATAATTTCCTGGATTATCCTTATTTCTCATCTTCAACAAAAGAACACCATTGTCTACGCTCCAGTTCTCTGGGATGTTATCTTGTGGCGAGAGAGGATAGAACAATATTGGTTAAGGCCCCAACAATCTCCTATCTTGCATCTCTCAATAAACTGGTCTCAAAAGACTCACCGTCACCACTTTATTGATCTCAAAATGTTCGAGCATATTCGTATACCCCAAAGTGATCTTACTATCTCTGTGTCTTTCTCCCTGCTGAATACTGATGCTGAGGTCTCATTTAGTACTTTGCCAACATCCTCTGACTCCAAGCATAAATTCCTTCTTTTACCCTTGAGTGGTTCTACCTTCTCTCTGGTTATGCTCTTGTTTTTAATGTACCCCTTTTGGACCTACTATTAATTCCTTGTTTCAGTTTTTCCCCCTGCTCTCTTTACATTCCTCAAAGGACCTGTCTGATGTCATCTTCGTACATGTGTTTCTTTTTCCTTCTTGATCAATTTACTACATGTTTTTAATGTATGTTTTAATGTCTCTTGGATAGTTTATGTCTTGGGAGGAATGGGATGAATAGGGGGAAACTTTTTCCAAGTCACTTACCTGGACGGAGATGCAATTTTTCTCCATGTCGCATCTTCGCCCCCCTTGTGGCCTACCAGCTGGATTGGTGCGACCTTTCCGACCGGAGACCGGCCCAGTGCTTCAGAAGCAGCTTGGTGTGGACTTACCATCGCGGACCCTGCGATCCTGTCAAGCATCGCCAGGATTGGAGCTCTGACCGCTGGGCCTGCTGACTTGTAACATCATGGAGCTGCAGGCTGCGGAACTTCCTGCCGCGGGCGGCCCGGACTTTAACATCGCAGAGGCTGGGATCTTTTGCCAAGGATCGTCATTGTCGAAGATCCGCCCCCTGGGACCTGTGGACTTTAACATCAGAAGCCGCAGTCTCCGATAAGAAGCTGCCGATACAGGATTCCAAGTGGAGTGTGTTCTAATCTGTCCCGATGTCGGAGTTTAGATCATCCCTGCGACAGGGCCTGTACAGTGGGCCATCCGTAGTGGTGACTGCGGAGGATTCAAGGCCCCGACTACGGGTGAAGGAGGAAGATGACTGAACTTTATTGCCTTCCATCACAGTGAGAAATGCTGATCCCACTGTGGCGGATGTTTATGTTGAATTCTATTGTGTTCTTTTTATTCGTATGGCTGTATGGTCACTCAAATATCACTGTACCAATGGGTGCATCTGACAATAAATGTGAACTTGAACTTGAACTCTGGTCATCCAAGGCTCCCTTATCTTTGTCATCCTTGTTCGTTCTTCCTACTGGAACATGATGGTCCTGAACTCTGATCAGCTGGTCTTTAAATTACTTTTTGTCAGATGTGGACTCACCCATCCCAATTTACTCTCACTAGATCCTGCCTAATAATGTAGTCATATTCCCTTCCCCAATTTAGTACTTCCACCAGAAGTCCAGATTGATCTTTGTTCATAACTATCTTAAAACTGAGTTATGATCACTGATTCTAAAATAACCATATAACCATATAACAATTACAGCACGGAAACAGGCCCTCTCGGCCCTTCCAGTCCGTGCCGACCATTTGTTTTCCCCTAGTCCCATCTACCTGCACTCAGACCATACCCCTCCATTCCCTTCACGTCCATATACCTATCCACTTTAGTCTTAAATGTTAAAATCGATCCTGCCTCCACCCCCTCCACTGCTCCCCCCCCCCCCCTCCTCTCCCTCTATTCCCCCTCCTCCGCCACTCTCCCTCCTCACCTCCTCCCTCTTCTTCTCCGTCTCCTCCTACCCTCCCCCAATCCTTCCCTCACCTCTCCTTTCCCCTACCCTCAGTCACTCTCTCCCTCCCTCCATAACTCCTGTCCCCTCCCTACTCCCCTCCTATCCCTCTATCCCCTCTCCTCCCAACTCCCCTTCCCAGGATCTCGAGGTTGCCGCTCCTTTCCCTTCTTATAACCATATAACACCATATAACAATTACAGCACGGAAACAGGTCCTCTCGGCCTTTCCAGTCCGTGCCGACCATTTGTTTTCCCCTAGTCCCATCTACCTGCACTCAGACCATACCCCTCCATTCCCTTCACGTCCATATACCTATCCACTTTACTCTTAAATGTTAAAATCGATCCTGCCTCCACCACTTCTGCTGGAAGCTCATTCCACACAGCCACCACCCTCTGAGTAAAGAAGTTCCCCCTCACGTTACCCCCAAAACTTCTGTCCCTTAATTCTCATGTCATGCCCTCTTGTTTGAATCTTCCCTACCCTCAATGGGAAAAACGTATCCACGTCAACTCTGTCTATCCCTTTCATCATTTTAAAGACCTCAATCAAGTCCCCCCTTAACCTTCTGGCTCCAAAGAATAAAGACCTAACTTGTTCAACCTTTCTCTGTAACATAGTTGCTGGAACCCTGGCAACATTCTAGTAAAATCTCCTCTGTACTCTCTCTATTTTGTTGACATCCTTCCTATAACTAGGCAACCAAAATTGTACACCATACTCCAGAATTGGTCTTATCAATGCCTTGTACAATTTTAACATTACTTCCCTACTCCTATATTCAATGCTCTGATTTATAAAGGCCAGCATACCAAAGGCTTTCTTTACCACCCTATCTACATGCGATTCCACCTTCAGGGAACTATGCACAGTTATTCCTAGATCCCTCTGTTCCACAGCATTCCTCAATTCCCTACCATTTACCATGTACTTCCTATTTTGATTTGTCCTGCCAAGATGTAGCACTTCACACTTAACAGCATTAAACTCCATCTGCCATCTTTCAGCCCACTTTTCCAAATGGCCCAAATCTCTCTGTAGACTTTGAAAATCTACTTCATTATCCACAACACCACCTATCTTAGTATCATCTGCATACTTACTTATCCAATTTTCCACCTCATCATCCAGATCATTGATGTACATGACAAACAACAGTGGACCCAACACAGATCCCTGAGGCACCCCACTGGTCACCGGCTTCCAACCTGACAAACAGCCATCCACCATTACTCTCTGACATCTCCCATTCAGCCACTGGTGAATCCATCTTGCTACTCCGCCATTAACACCCAAAGATTGAACCTTCTTAACCAACCTTCCATGGGGAACCTTGTCAAAGGCCTTACTGAAATCCATATAGACAACATCCACTGCTTTACCCTCATCAATTTCCCTAGTTACCGCTACAAAAAATTCAAGAAGGTTTGTCAAACATGACCTTCCAGGCACAAATCCATGTTGACTGTTCCTGATCAGACCCTGTTTATCCAGATGCTTATAGATGCTTATATATATTATCTCTATGTTCTCGCATTGAACATAAAACTTGCTGGATTCCATGATTGGAATTGGAGGGATTTCTGCAATGAACAGGTTTTGGGGCATGGCCAGATAGCTAAGGCCTGATTGCTTTTTGGAGAATCCAGGCCTGGGAGACATGTAGGACCTGCCATCTGGACCTGGGATGAAATAAAGTGAGGGGACTATTGAAGATTCTGGGTGAATAATTGTGTAGAATGAGTGGAGATTGGGAGTATGGTGGCACGATGGCACAGCGGTAGAGTTGCTGCCTTACAGTACCAGGGACTCGGATTCAATCCTAACTATGGGTGCTGCCTGTACGGTGTTTGTACGTTCTCCCTGTGACCTGCGTGAGTTTTCTCTGGGAGCTCTGGTTTCCTTCCACACTCCAAAGACGTACACGTTTGTAGACTAATTGGCTTGGTAAAAATTATAAATTGTCCTTAGTGTGCGTAGGATAGTGTCGGCACAAACTTGGTGGACCGAAGGGCCTGTTTCTGTGCTGTGTCTCCAAACTAAACTAAACTAAACCAAACCTGAAGTGTCAGAGGTTATGGGAAGGCAGGAAAATGGGGGTTAGAGGGAGAGATGATTCAGTCATGATTGAATGGCAGAGTAGACTTGATGGGCCGAATGGTCTAATTCTACTTCTATTACTTTTGACCTTATGTTGGCTGCCTGCAGAGAGATTTGGTTATCTGGTGCTTAGGACCTTTAGGTAGCTGTGTGGGAAAGAATGGACACGTTCTAAGCAGGAGGAGGGGAAGGGGGGATTGGGGGGGGAGGGGGGAGTGTTGGTGGGAAGGTTGAGTGTTGGTCACTGAAGATTTTGGGGCCTTAATAAGAAAATGGATAACTGGAGCTTTGGTTAATGGAAGATTTATTGAATCAGGACATTGAGGATTTGATGAAATACGGTGTTAGAGAGTTAAAGGAGTTCACAATTGGAGAGGGGTGTTGGCAAAGGGTGGTCGGGACAAAATTAGGGGAGGCTTTGATATTATTGTAATGGTGTTCTGACGAATGGAATATGCTCGGATAGAGTTGGATTTTAATAAGGATTCAAAATACTTAAAGATTCTAAGTACTAAATTCGAAACTAGTTCAGTTTAACCATATGTCTGAAGAAGAGTCTCGACCCAAAACATCACCCATTCCTTCTATCCAGAGATGCTGCCTGTCCCGCTGAGTTACTCCAGCATTTTGTGTTTATCTTCAGTTTGACCATAGTTGGGTCAGATTCTTTATCCAAGAAGGTTGAGGGGAGAATTAACTTGCATCAAATTATGAAATGCCTAAAAGTAAGTGAGATGGTTGTTCATAAATCCCCTTATTAGATGGGTCAAAAATAGAGAAGGTAGTTTTAAAGGAATTTAAAAGATTAACCAAATAATGAGAATAATGTTTTCACCCAAGAATTGTTTGGGTTACTAGAAGCATAAATTCTGTCACATTTTAAAACTATTTGAATGTGCATTTAAGGAACTGTAATTTGTTAACTGGGATTAGGCTGGGTAGCTTTTACCCACCTGGCATAGACAAGATGGGTTGTTGGATCATCTTCTGTATTGTAAGTCTTCTATGATTCTGAAATACATTGCACTGATGCACTTCTCAATGGCCAATTATAAAGTTGATTTTACAGTTGCATTTATCGTGTAACTCATTTGACCATTATTGTGCTAAACATTTTAGAAAGTTCCAGGACATAGCCATATGACGATGTCACCAATTTTAAGAAGAGTCTTGAAATGTCCTGAAACATTAACTTTGTTTTCCATTCCACAGATGCAGCACGATGTGCTGAGTGTTTCTTTATATTTCTGAATTCCAGAATCTGCAGTTTTTGATTTTCAAATTTAGTCTTGGTTCATTTGGACTTGGAAGGAAAAAACAACTGGTGAAAGATAATAATTACTGCTGATCGGTTAGGTTCTTCTCACAAAAGTGGGTGGTATTGTAGATTGTCAAAAATTGCAGCAGGATCTTGATCGGTTAGGCAGGTGACCTGAGGAATGGTTGATGGAATTTAATACAGATAAATTGTGAGGTTGCATTTTGTACTAACATGGGCAGGACCTACACAGTGAATGGTAGGACTCTGGGGAGTGTTGTAGAGTAGAGGAATCTAAGAGTACAGGTACATAGTTCACTGAAAGTGGCTTCACAGGTAGATAAGGTGGTCAAGAAGGCTTTTCGCACATTGCCGTTCATCAGTCAGAGTATTGAGCATATAAGTTGCGAAGTCATATTGCAGGTGTATAAGACATTGGTGAGGCAACATTTAGAGTATTGTGTTCAGTTCTGGATGCCGTTAAAGGAAAGATGTCAAGTTCGAGAAGATTTACATGGATGTTGCCAGAACTCGAGGGCCTGAGCTATTGGGAGAGGTTGAAGAGGGTAGGGCTCTATTCCTTGGAGCACAGGAGATTGAGGAGAATCTTATAGAGGTGTACAAAATCATGAGATGAATAGATTGGGTAGATCCACAGAATCTCTTGTCCAGAGTAGGGGAGTCAAGAGCAAGAGGTCATAGGTTGGAGGTGAGGGGGGAAAGATTTAAAGCCCTGTCCCATGGTACGAGTTCATTCCAAGAGCTTTCCCGAGTTTGCCCTGATTCGAACTCGGAGATTTACAGTCATGGCCACTCGTCGGTACTCGGGGCTCTCGTGGACATTTTTCAACATGTTGAAAAATCTTCATGAGTCTTCCCGTGCTAAGTGTAAATTCACAGCGAGTCACCCGAGTACCTGCCGTTAGCGTTATGAGCCGCTAAGAGACATCCCGAGGTCCGACGTACCCACTACATTAATTCTCGGTGCTTACCACGAGTTTGATTTTTTTTAAACACGGGAGAGCTCTTGGAATGAACTCGTACCGTGGGACAGGGCTATTAATAGGAACCTGAGAAGTAACCTTTTGAAACATTGAGTGGTGGGTGTATGGAACTGCTGGAGGAGGTAATTGATGCAGCTCTATCACACTGTTTAAGAAACATTTAAACAGGTTTAGAGGGATATGCCTTATCCCTTAAGTTATACACTTAAGCTATCCCTACAGTTATACACTGTAAATGCAGTGATTGTAATCATGCATTGTCTTTCTGCAGACTGGTTAGCATGCAACAAAAGCTTTTCACTGTACCTCGATACATGTGACAATACGCTAAACTAAACTGAACTGAATGGGCCAAATGGGCAGGTGGGACTACTGTAGATGGGCCAAGTTGGCGGGTGTGGGATGTTGGGCTGAAGGGCTTGTTTCCATGCTGTAAGGCTATGGCCATGACTCTTAAGCTTTGACTATCATAATTTACTATTCTTCCAACATTTGCCATATGTAGCTAAATTTGAGTTCCAAGCATGGTCACAGTGTGCTACTAGAGATCTCTTCAAGTAGCAATTTTGACAAAATGTGATAACAAAGATTAATAAAACTCGAGAAAGGAATTAAGGAATTAAAGCAATTTCTAAAACTGATATATGATTGAAATATTTTTAAATAACATCCTAAAAAATGAATTGAATTGTACAATATTTGTAGATGTTTTAAGAAATTATTGTACTACAAGTACAGGTAACTAATTAAGCAACATCTCCTCTAGTTTTATACTTTTGTTTTAACAGCATCAATGGCTCCAACAAGATTTCGTGACATAGCATCTGCCAGTATTAGGGCTCTCATTGCTGGGACTGTGGCCTGCTTCATGACTGCTTGTGTGGCAGGTATGATTACCAAAACACTGTTACTCATAACTTGCTGTAAGAGAGCAAAGACTGGCATTGGTTCGACTTTTGTCCATCTAACCTAAACAATACTTTGTAGCACATTGCTGAAAATGTGAACTGATTGTCTTGCAGTCAAGGAATGGGCCTGATAGAATAAAGCAAAGTATTGCCTACCTTTATAACCACTTAAGTAACTGTTGTGCAAGGATCAGAAAGAAAGTAAATTAGTGTAATTAGTGAAGGTGTAAAGTGTAAATTCAAAGCTAAATGCTTTGCAAAAATAGAGTAAAAGAAAGATTGAACAAAAGAAAGGGAGACCCAAAAGCTAAAATATACCCTTTAGATTCAGTGAAATCAGTTGATTCTATAAGAATTCTGTCCATCTTTTGATAGAGTCAGAGAGGTAGAGCTAATAGGACTTGATGTTTCAATCCCTGTAGTAAGTCGGCACTCTTGATATTGGCAATGGGATTGGAGTGGTGAAAGGTAGGGTTGGTACGACATTGGGGTCATCAGGTGGGCACCATCCTTCTTTGTTGTTTCATTGGTAAGCCCACAATGTCTCCAGAGGGATCAACGGTGATACCTGGCAACCCAGGTACACCCCCTCAGTTCCATGCCTTCCGGTCTTCATTTTGCAGCCCAATTGTTGTCTTTCCTTTGAATCCAAAGCCAATTGCTGTTTTTTTCTTCTGAATTTGACAATGACTTGGTTGCTTGTTGGAGGGAGTGACCCCTCACCCTCATTTTCTTCAATAGACTGGTCATAGATGTAGCAACGAATCCCCTGCATTCCACTTTGACAGGTAAAATCTTGGTCTTCCTGCCATTTTGGGCAGCTTCAGTTGCCAGTTCGGAGTACTTGGTCTTTTTCCTCTCATAAGCTTCTTCAATACCATCTTCCCATGGTACGGTCAATTCCACAACGTATGCCAACTTGGCTATTGTGGACCACAGGACCATATCTAGCCGGAGTGTTGTGGTCACAATGTCTGGGGGAAACAGGTTTTTTTTCCAAGTCCACGTCCATTTTCCAATTCCAAGCGGGCTGCAGAATGCTTGCATCCTTTGACGTTATCTGGTGCTCTGGAGGCTGGCATGCTGGTTCAAATGTTGTGAAATGGACATTTCCTGCCAATGTTTGTGGGGAAGCATTTGTGGTCGTTTGCCTGTTCCAGGATGGATGTCAGCTGTCTGAGAACTTGGTTATGCTGCCATGTGTAATGCCCTTGGACGAGGCCATAGTGCATCCTGTTAAAATGGGCCTTAGTGATGTAGGTGCTTGGCAAAGGGAGCAAGTGGGGTCTTCTCTGAACCGCTGCTTCAGGTTCTGGGGTGATGGTAGAACGTCATAATGCTCTACAACATTACCCAGAGGCCTACCATTTACTGTGTAGGTCCCGCCTTTGTTCGAGATCCCAAAATGCAACACCTCACTTTTCTCCGTATTAAAGTCCATCAACCATTCTTCCGCCCACCCGGCCAATCGATCCAGATCCTGCTGCAATTATTCACAACCATCTTCGCTATCTGTAACTAACTTTTGTATCATCAGCAAACTTGCTGATCTTGCCCTGTATGTTCTCATCTAAATCATTGATGTAGATGACAAACAGTAACGGGCCCAGCACCAAACCCTGAGGCACACCATTAGTCACAGACCTCCAGTCTGAGAAGCAACCTTCCACCATCTCCCTCTACTTCCTTCCATGGAGCCAATTTGCTATCCATTCAGCTAACTCTCCTTGGATCCCATGCGATCTAACCTTCCAGAGCAGCCTACCATGAGGAACCTTGTCGATCGCCTTACTGAAGCCCATGTACACAACATCAAAAGCTTTGCCCTCATCAACCTTTTTAGTCATGTCGTATCCCTCAGAATACTCTCCAGTAATTTACCAACTACAGATGTTAAGCTCACCGGCCTATAGTTCCCAGCATTTTCCCTGCAGTCTTTCTTGAAAAGAGGTACAATATTTGCCACCCTCCAGTCTTCAGACACCTCTCCTGTATTTAAGGACGACTCGTAAATTTCAACCAGGGCTCCCGCAATTTCCTCTCTAGTTTCCCACAATGTACTCAGATATATCACATCAGGCCCTGGAGATTTGTCTACCTTCAAACACACAGTACATTCAGTACTTCTTCGACAGTAACCCTGACTGCTCTCAAGACACTCAGTGACTGCTCCTATTTCCTCCATCCAACTGCCTTTCTCCTCGGTAAATACAGAGGTGAAATACTCATTTAGGACCTTGCTCATCTCCAGTGGTGCCACACAGAAGTGACCACTTTGATTCCTGAGAAGTCCCACTCTCTCTCTAGTTACCCTTTTCCTCGTTATTTATTATAAAATATTTTGGGATTTTTAAAGCTACCCGCCAGAACCAGTTCCTGGCCCCTTTTTGCCCTTTTAATTTCCTTTTTTAGTTTACTCCTTCGTTCCCGAAACTCCTCCAGGGATGCACTTGATCCCAGCTGCCCAGGAGGTCTTCTACATAGTCGAAGGAGGTCTTCAAAATTACACTTTTTCAAACTCTCCTAAACCCTTTTAAACTCGCCAATTAGGTCGCCGTAGTGGGGCAGCCCCTTAAAAGCATTTATGTAAAGGGGGTCCATAGTTCCCTGAAAGTGACAACAGAAGAAGATAGAACGGTAAATAAGGCATATGATATGCTTGCTGTCATCAGTCAGGGCATTGAGTTTAAGAGTCAGGAGGTCATGTTGCTGTGTTTAGGACTTTAGTTAGGCTACATTTGGAATATTGTCTGCCGTTCTAGTCACCACATCACAGGAAGAACGTGGGTGCGTTGGAGAGGTGAGGAAGAGGTTTACTATAATGCTGACTTGTTTAGAAGGTATAGCTATAATGGGAGGTTGAAAACCTTGGATTATTTTATCTGGTACACCAGAGGCTGAGGGGAGACCTGATAAAAGTATATAAACTTATTAGAGTCTTCAATAGGCTAGGCAGTCAGAACCTTTTTCCCAGGATGCAAATGTCAAAGACTGGAGAGCATAGTTTTAAGGTGAGAGGAGCAAAGTTTAAAGGAGATGTGCGAGGCAGGTATTTTTACACAGAGAGTGATGGGTGCCTAGATCAGGCAGCCAGGGATGGTGGTGGAGGTAAAATATGATAGTGGCATTTAAGAGGCTTTTAGATCAATTCAATTCAATTCAATCTTTAATTGTCATTGTGCAGTGTACAATACAGAGACAACGAAATGCAGTTAGCATCTCACCCAGAAGAGCGAACATAGAATAATGAACAGTAAAATATATATATGTACAAACAGTATCAGTGGTGCAATTTTACTGGGGGAAGGAGTGTCTGGGGTGGGGGGGAGGTGGGGTGACTGGCAATCACCAAGGTGCAGAGTTAAGTAGTGTAACAGCCGCAGGGAAGAAGCTGTTCCTGAACCTGCTGGTCCGGCAACGGAGAGACCTGTAGTGCCTCCCGGATGGGAGGAGGGTAAACAGACTGTGGCTCATATGAGAGCAGTCCTTGATGATGCTGCACTCCCTTCACAGACATCGCTTGCTTTGGACAGACTCAATGGAGGGGAGTGAGAAACCGGTGATGCGTTGGGCAGTTTTCACCACCTTCTACAGTGCTTTCTGGTGGGAGACAGAGTAGTTGCCATACCATACTATGATACAGTTGGTAAGGATGCTCTCGATGGTGCAGCGGTGGAAGTTCACCAGAATCTGAGGAGAGAAATGGACCTTTAGTCTCCTCAGGAAGAAGAGACGCTGGTGAGCCTTCTTGACCAGTGTTGAGGTATTGTGGGTCCAAAACCGGTGGGGACGCTGCAAGCCGGCAGCCCTGCTAGCAGAGTGTCAGTTTTTATCAACTTTTTTTAAATTTTTAGTGTGTTTTAATGTATGTTTTTAATGCTCCTCTGTGTGTCTTGTGTGGGGGGTGGTGTGGCGAGGGGGGTAAGGGGGAAACCGCTTTGGTCGCCTCCTCCACGGAGAGGCGACTTTTTCCAGGTCGCCTCCCCTGTGCCCTAACATCGAGGATCGATGCTGCCTTTCCCGGAGACGTGCCTGGGGCTTCAGTTGCAGGCGCAGCACGGACTCTCGGAGCGGGCGAGCCCTTGCCATGGGTCACCGGAGGGGAGCGCTCTGTTCACTGGCCCGCAGCAGCCTGAAGCTGCGGTCTGCAGAGCTCCAGCCAGCGCGACATCTGCAGCCTGGGATCCCTCACTGGGGACCTGGGAGAGGAAGAAGTTTCCACTCCGACCGCCGGCCCGCGGCCAACTTCTACCGCGGGCTTGGCATGGACTTACCATCGGGAGCGGGGTACCTCGCCGGGGATCCCTGGAGGGGATCTTTGACTGCCTTCCCTGCGGTCTGCGATGCTTCTGGCTGCGGCACGAACTTTAGATCACCAACCGCCGGCCTGTGGCCTACACCAACCTGAAGCCGCGGTCTCTGCTGGGGGAGGCACCGATTCAGGACTTACCTTGACTTTCATTCATCTGGATGCCCGCAGCGGCAACTGCAGAGGGTTGAGGTCCCGACCACAGGGGAAAATGGAGGAGGACTGGCCAAATTTTGTGCCTTCCACCACAGTGATGGATGCTGTGGTGGATGTTTGTGTTGAATTTTTATGGTGTTTTTGTGTGTTCTTTCTCATTGTACCGCTGCTGGCAAATTCATTTCACTTGCACTTTATGTGTAACGTGACGAATAAAACTGTATTGTATTGTATTGTAAGAGAGGTCATCAGAAATGTTGACCCCTAGAAACCTGAAGCTGGAAATACGTTCCACCTCCGTCCCGTTAATATGGATGGGGGTGTGCGTGCAGCCCCTAGACCTTCTGTAGTCCACAATGTGCTCTTTGGTCTTCTTGGAGTTAAGGGCCAGGTTGTTGTCAGCGCACCATGCTGCTAGGAGCTGAACCCCCTCCCTATAGGCCGACTCATCGTTGTCGCTGATGAGGCCAATCACCATTGTATCATCTGCATACTTGATGATGGTGTTAGAACCATGTACAGGTGTGCAGTCGTGGGTGAAGAGGGAGTAGAGGAGGGGGCTCAGTACACAGCCCTGTGGAATGCCGGTGTTCAGGGTGAGTGTTGAAGAGGTGTGGTTGTCCAACATAACAGACTGGGGTCTGTTAGTTAGAAAGTCCAGTAACTAGTTGCAGAGGGAGAGGTTGATGCCCAGGTCGCAGTTTGGTGATCAGTTTGAAGGGGATAATGGTGTTAAATGCTGAGCTATAGTTTATGAACAGCATTCTCATGTAGGTATCTCTGTTGAGGTGGGAGAGGGCGGAGTGGAGTGCTGTTGAGATGGCATCCTCCGTACTCCTGTTCTTAAGGTAGGCAAACTGATAGGGGTCCAGTGTGGGAGGTAGGCAGCCTTTGAGGTGTGCCAGGACCAGCCTCTCGAAGCTCTTGCTGATGATGGGAGTAAGTGAAACTGGGCAGAAGTCGTTGAGGCTCGCCGCAGTGGAGTGATTTGGCACCGGCACGATGGAGATGGTTTTAAGGCACATGGGCATAACTGCTTGGGCAAGTGACAGGTTGAAGATGTCAGTCCAGACGTCTGTCAGCTGCGCAGCACAGGTCCTGAGGACGCGCCCGGGGATGCCGTCAAGGCCAGCAGCCTTACGTGCATTAATCCTGCTCAGTGCCACATACACGTCATAGGGGGTGAGTGTGAGGGGCTGGTGATCAGCAGGGAGCATCAGCACATGGATATGCAGAGAATGGAATTAGATGGGTCACATGCAGTCGGAGATTAGTTGAATGTGGGATCATGTTTGGCACAGACAATAGTCGTGAACATACCCAAAGGGTTGAAGGGCACATGTCAGAGATCATTGCTGACAGCAAGATTTACCATCACAACACATATGCAGTGAACACCGCTATCAGGGGGAAATTAGAGCCAGCTGCCGAATCTGTTCGTCAGGTAAGACCTATTCAACAAGCAAATCCTGGAGGGTGAATGTAAGCGGTTCACTGAAGCTGGTAGCAGCATGAAAGCTGGCCACCACGCACTCTATCCATTACGATGAGCTTCAATTGACTTATGACTCCGTCATCAATAGAAGCCTTCTTCTTCGTCTTCTCTTATAGGATTCCGCAGTGTAAGCGCTCTAAGCGTATTACTGCCCTCCCACTTTCTGTCAACATGCAGGAATTGGATATCAGCTGACTCCTGTGCTAAAACAAAAAAGCCTTCCAATGTCAGTTAGCAAACAATGAGGATGCTTAACTGTCTCCTTACACATTCTGTTTTTCCCTACAATGCACAAACAGTAATTTAACACAATGTCCCAACCCAATCCAACAGTCTAACTGAGTCCCTACGGGACAGAGATGTACAGAAACATATTTTCTATTCAGCTTGTAACCGAAAAGTAGTGTCTATGACTTCCTTTTTCCATCCTCTCTGCCATTCTTTTGTTAAACCCTCTTTAATTATTTCTCTCAGTTCCACTCTCCCCAATGATACATGGATATCTATTTCTCTTCTTAAACTCTCCTTTGCTATGAGGTCCACCTGCTCATTCCCCCTCACCCCAGCATGCCCGGGAACCCAGCAAAACGTGATGTTACACACAAACCCAATTCTAGAAAACACACTCAAGATTTCATTCAGAATGTCAGGACGAGCGTTAGATTTCCCTACTCTTAAAGTTTCAAGAGCAGCTGCAGAATCAGAACAAATAATGACTTCTCTAAAACTGGCTTCCTCAATCCACCATAGAGCCATTGAATTGCCATGAATTCAGTCGTGAGAACAGAGCTTCCATCAGAAATGCGTCGGCCAATCTTCAACCCAAGCTGCTTCACATACACGCCAAACCAGCTCTCCCACTAACTGGATCCTTAGATCCATCTGTAAACACAATCAAAGTGCTCTCACTGATTGAATTAAGATATTCCACTATTCTTGGAGTCACCTCGCGCTTATCTTTTTCCTGAAGAAAAGCAAGCTCAATAAACAGTTCAGGAAGAACCCAATAGGGCACAGGTAACCATATTGTATGCTCTATAATACCCCCTTGTTCCAAACCCAGCTTCCTAGCCCACTGATTTATAATGAAAAAAATGTGTTATATTTGTTACCATCATCAACCTCTTGCAACAAACACCTTGCTGGGAAGGTATCATTACACCCACAAAGTTTAGCCCAGTAATGTAACCCTAGCTTAATGCGCCTTAACCATAAGGGCATTTCTCCCATTTCAACAATCAGGGCAGGGACTGGGGAAGTTCTGAAGGCTCCACAGCAAAGCCTCAAAGCCTTTGCCTGCAACACATCTAGCCTAGCCAGAACAGTTTTAGACGCAGACCCATACACAAAACACCCGTAGTCAAGAGAAGATCTGATCATGGCCTGATAAATTAGCAGCATTGTCTCCCTGTCAGCCCCCCACTCACACCCAACCAGACTTCTCATAACATTCAGAACTTTTTCACATTTCAACACAATTTTACCCACATGCACAGCCCAAGTCATACGCTCTTCAAACCAAACACCCCAATAGAAGCCTGTAACAGCTCTGCTGTTATAAAGCAGCAGTCTATTAATTAAAACTAATTGGCAATATAGTAGATGTGGTTCAGCTGTGCAAGTGGGAGAATTGAAATCATGCTGAATGGAGAACTCTAAAGTGCCATATAGGTCATGGTTGACACATTTTTGCTATTATCAACTGAAGCTGCCAAAGTCGCAATGATGGATAGACATTGTTCAGCATTGTTCCAGTAGTTTAATCAGTAAATATATTGCAAAATGATGCTAATGGCCTAAGAATGGGAAATTGCGAATATCATAGAAACATAGAAAATAGGTGCAGAAGTAGGCCATTCGGCCCTTCGAGCCTGCACCGCCATTCAATATGATCATGGCTGATCATCCAACTCAGTATCCTGTACCTGCCTTCTCTCCATACCCCATGATTCCTTTAGCCACAAGGGCCACATCTAACTCCCTCTTAAATATAGCCAATGAACTGGCCTCAACTACCTTCTGTGGCAGAGAATTCCAGAGACTCACCACTCTCTGTGTGAAAAATGTTTTCCTCATCTTGGTCCTAAAGGAATTCCCCCTTATCCTTAGACTGTGACCCATTGTTCTGGACCTCCCCAACATCGGGAACAATCTTCCTGCATCTAGCCTATCCAACCCCTTAAGAATTTTGTAAGTTTCTATAAGATCCCCCCTCAGTCTTCTAAATTCTAGCGAATACAAGCCAAGTCTATCCAGTCTTTCCTCATATGAAAGTACTGACATCCCAGGAATCAGTCTGGTGAACCTTCTCTGTATCCCCTCTATGGCAAGAATGTCTTTCCTCAGATTTGGAGACCAAAATTGTACACAATACTCCAGGTGTGGTCTCACCAAAACACTGTACAACTGCAGTAGAACCACCCTGCTCCTATACTCAAATCCTTTTGCTATGAATGCTAACATACAATTTGCTTTCTGCACTGCCTGCCGCACCTGCATGCCTACTTTCAATGATTGGTGTACCATGACGCCCAGGTCTCGTTGCATCTCCCCTTTTCCTAATTTGCCACCATTCAGATAATATTCACCCTCCTGTTTTTGCCACCAAAGTGGATAACCTCACATTTATCCACATTATACTGCATCTGCCATGCATTTGTCCACTCACTCAGCCTATCCAAGTCTCCTTGCAGCCTCCTAGCATCCTCCTCACACCTAACACTACCCCCCAGATTAGTGTCATCCGCAAACTTGGATATGTTGCATTCAATTCCCTCATCCAAATCATTGATATATATTGTAAATAGCTGGGGTCCCAGCACTGAGCCTTGCGGTACCCCACTAGTCACTGCCTGCCATTCTGAAAATGACCCGTTTACTCCTACTCTTTGCTTCCTGTCTGCCAGCCAGTTCTCTATCCACATCAATACTGAACCCCCAATACCATGTCCTTTAAGTTTGTATACTAATCTCTTATGTGGGACCTTGTCGAAAGCCTTCTGAAAGTCTAGATATAACACATCCACTGGTTCTCCCTTATCCACTCTGCTAGTTACATCCTTGAAAAGTTCTATATGATTTGTCAGAAATGATTTACTTTTCATAAATCCATGCTGACTTTGTCCAATGATTTCACCACTTTCCAAATGTTTTCTATCCCATCTTTAATAACTGACTCTAGCATTTTCCCCCCTATCGATGTTAGACAAACTGGTCTGTAATTCCCCGTTTTCTCTCTCTCTCCTTTTTTTAAAAGTGGGGATACATTAGCTACCCCACATTAGCTAATCCTCAGGAACTACTCCAGAATCTAAGGAGTTTTGAAAAATTATCACTAATGCATCCACTATTTCTGTGGCTACTTCCTTGAGTACTCTGGGATGCATACTACCTGGCCCTGGGGATTTATTGGCCTTTAATCCATTCAATTTACCCAACACCACTTCCCGGCTAACCTGGATTTCACTCAGTTCCTCCACCTTATTTGACCCCCGGTCCCCTGCTGTTTCCGGCAGATTATTTATGTCTTCCTTAGTGAAGACAGAACCAAAGTAGTTATTCAATTGGTCTGCCATGTCCTTGTTCCCCATGATCAATTCACCTGTTTCTGATTGCAAGGGACCTACATTTGTTTTAACTAATTTCTTTATCTTCACATATCTATAAAGGATTTTGCAGTCAGTTTTTATGTTCTCTGCCAGTTTTCTATAATCTATTTTCCCTTTCCTAATTAAGCCCTTTGTCCTCCTCTGCTGAATTTCACCCAGTCCTCTGGTAGGCTGCTTTTTCTGGCTAATTTGTATGCTTCATCTTTTGTTTTTATACTATCCCTGATTTCCCTTGTTATCCATGGATGCACTACCTTCCCTGATTTATTATTTTGCCAAACTGGGATGAACAATTGTTGTGGTTCATCCAGGCAGTCTTTAAATACCTTCCATTGCACATCCACTGTCAACCCTTTAAGAATCACTTGCCAGTCTATCTTGGCCAATTCACGTCTCATACCTTCAAAGTTACCTTTGTTGAAGTTCAGAACCCTTGTTTCTGACTTAATTATGTCACTCTCCATCCTCTCAACCATAGAAACATAGAAGAAATTAGGTGCAGCCATTCATTCGACCTGCATTCAATATGATCATGGCTTCATCTCAGTATGCCTGCCTTCTCTCCATACCCTCTGATCCCCTTAGGGAACTGGCCTCACTACCCGCAAGAGAGTTCCAGACACCACTCTCTGTGTGAAGAAAAGCTACCCCTTGTCCTGGACTTCCCAACATCGGAACAATCTTCCTGCATCTAGCCTGTCCATTAAGAATTTTGTAAGTTTCTATAAGATCCCCTCTTAATCCCAGAGAGTCATTCCTGACCCAGGAATCAGTCTGGTGAACCTTCTCTGCACTCCCTCTAGGCAATAATGTCCTTCCTCAGAGATTGGAGACCAAAATAGAATAGCCTGCTCCTCTCAAATTCCTTTTGCTATGAATTTATGGTCCCTCTAAACACGCACAACAAGAACTGCTAACTAACCCTTCCTCATTACTCAATACCCAGTCTAGAATAGCCTGCTCTCTCATTGGTTCCTCTACATATTGGTTTAGTAAACTATCCTGCAGACATTCCAAGAAATCCTCTTCCTCAGCACCCCTGCCCATTTGTTTCACCCAATCTATATGTAGATTGAAGTCACCCATTATAACTGTTTTACCCTTGTTGCACGCATTTCTAATTCCTGTTTGATGCCATCCCCAACTCCACTACTACTGTTAGGTGGCCTGTACACAACTCCCACTAGCATTTTCTGCCCCTTAGAGTTTTGCAGCTCTACCCATATCGATTCCACATCCTACAAGCTAATATCCTTCCTTTCTATTGCATTAATCTCCTCTCTCACCAGCAATGCTACCCCACCTCCTTTTCCTTTCTGTCTACCCCTCCTGAATATTGAATATCGCTGGATGTTCAGCACCCAGCCTTGGTCCCCTTGGAGCCCAACTATAGCATAGTCATTAATAGCTATCTGCACATTCAACTCGTCCACCTTATTACGAATGCTCCTTGCATTGAGACACAAAGCCTTCAGGCTTGGTTTTACAACACTCTTACTCCTTATACAATTATGTTGACATTTGATTTTTGCCCTGGAAACCGAGGGCAAAAATTATTTGCCTCTTATTCTCTGTTTATTATTTTTTTCTTCTTTCCCCCCTACATGTTGGGTCTGAGTGCTTCCCTTCTCTGCCTCCTGCCTCAGACCCTGTCTACTGGCTTTCTCTATTTGAGTCCCTCCCCGCAACCGTTCTAGTTTAAAGTGCCCCCCAGTAGCCTTTGCAAATATCCCTGCCAGGATACTGGTCCCCCTCGGGTTCAAGTGCAACCCGTCCTTTTTATACAGGTCACTCCTTCCCCAAAAGAGGTTCCACTGATCAAGAAACTTGAATCCCTGCCCTCTGCACCAGTCCTTCAGCCAGGCATTTATCCTCCACCTTGCTCCATTCCTACTCTCACTGTAGCATGGCACAGGAAGTAATCCTGAGATTGTTATGTTTGCGGTTCTTTTCCTTAACTCTCTTCCTAACTCCCTAAATTCTCCTTTCAGGATCTCTTCTCTTTTTTTACCTATGTCATTGGTACCAATATGTACCACGACCTCAGGCTCCTCTAACAGCACTCAAACAGGAGTACTTATTTTCAAAGTGTACAGCCACTGGGGTACTCTCTAGCGCCCGCCTCTGCCCCTTGCCTCTCCTAACCGTGCCCCCCTTGTCTGCCTCCTGTGGTTTTGGAGAGACTACCTCCCTGTAACTCCTCTCTATGACCCCCTCACTCCCCCTGACCAGACGGAGGTCATCGAGCTGCTGCTCCAGGTTCCTAACACACTCCTTTAGGAGCCCCATCTCGACGCACCTGGCGCAGATGTGGACGTCTGGAGGGCTATCCGACTCCATGACCTCCCACATCTGACATCCAGAACAGTAAGCTTCCCTGGCACTCATACCTCCCTTATCCTAGATACAACACAAAATACAATATACAATACAAAAATACAATACAAAGTACAGTACACTACAAACCGCTGGAATCTGACTGCCAATCAGCTGCATATTCAAGTCCACCAATCAGCGGCTTCCTCAAGCCCAGTTAATTGAATGGAACATTACGGATTTAGAACGTTACGGATTTTGGTTCCAACGGCTCCTGGGCCTCTGTAAATACAAAGCCCCGCGCTCGTGTTTTTAACTTACCGCTCGGCCGTCGTTCCTCCCTCACCAACGGCTCCTGTGCCTCTCTGGTTTGGAGGTGGAGGAGATTTGCGTGAGTTGCCAATTCTTCATTATTGGTATCAAATATCTATAGACCCTACGGGCATTTTATGGGTTAGGAGTAATAGAGCGAATGTGATTATCTGCATGCTCAACTTCATGTTGACACGTTATGATGGTGGCATATGTTAGTCATGTGGGTGCAATCAACTAAAGAATCCTGTTATGGTTACATAATCTCGTTTGCCACTGGAGTAACATCAGGTATAGGTCAATGACAACACAGAATGGGTGTTAAATCACACCATATTTATGAAATTCTGGTTCAATGGAACACCAAATATAGATATGTTTGTTTTCATGCTTATTCACAGGTTGCAAAATATGTGGCATAACAGTGGCGAAAGATACATTCTCACTACAAGGAGAAGGAAGGTCTTTTGTGTCTTACTCCATTTTGCTTCATTAGTCGGGGCTTCAAATAAAGTCATTAAGAGCCCATTTAGGTTCCTATTGTGTGATTGGCCTATCCAACTTTGATTCCCGGTTGTCGGGGATAGTAATATAACCTTATATGGTTATTTCGAAAGTAACTTGCTGGTTCAGACTGTGGCTTGAGAAATCAGCCGTTGCATGTTAAAATCAAATTATGTTCTGCAGATTCAATAGACTGCTCTACGGCTTGGGTTGTTACATCAATCCTTGTATATGTTCAGAGTGCTGCGATAGCACCAAAAAGCAGGACTTTCTTTTCCAGGAGATGGAAAGCGTTTGTTGAATGTTCATGTTGCATTGAAGACAGTACAAATTACTGATGTTTTGGACTTCATTTTAAATGAGTTGTACGGCCATTAACTGTGCCAACGTGCCTTCTCATTGTATTGGCTGCAGCAATCAAGACCCGCTCTGTCAGGTTCACCCAGGATATCAGGTTTGTAAGCATATCTTTAACACAATGTCTCCTAGGACAAGTACAATGCAGTATGGGATGTCAACATTGTGTGAACACTATTTCACCATAGGGGTCCAGCTACATCCTTAGTTTCGCCGGATCTCATAAGGTGGTTATCCTCCTGGCGTTGGTTTAGCGCAACAGGTTTAGTCGCTACAGAGTTGCGACAGAACAAGATGGTTACGTCTGTAAATAATAATATATAATGTTTATGCTTATAATTCACTTAAACAGAGCAGAAGGGGTGTCAGATCTCAAAATAGTTAAAGGCATACCCAGGGACCTTTGGTAAAATGAGGAAACACATATATAACAATACGTTAAGGTCACTGAGAGTCTTCGAGGCTCTGAATTAGCTAGGTTGTTAGTCACAAAAACTTATAAGAACGTATCTGTTCAGGTCACTTCCAGAGGATAAAATGGACTTTGATTTATGTAGGAGTAGATACTGATTCTGGATCTCACTCCATCAGGGCTGCTATAACATCAGCAGCAAGGGTCTTGCGTTCCATTGGACCATGTCCTAATGCTTGCAGCATGGTCAAGCGAACAAATTTTCAAACATTTATAATAACCCATTACTAGACCAGGGGTATTTGTCAACCCTATTTTCATTTTGATTATAGTTTTCCATCCGAGTGAAAGGTGGGACTATTATTATTACTTTATTAATAACACCAGCATGTTTAAATCTATGTCATGACTGTATGTATTATGAATATTTTTTCCCTCATTTGTCAATGAAGCAGTTGTGGCTGTGTCGACTCGCTTCTCACGGCATAAAATCACAGAGCTTTGAAATCTTCACGTAGTTACTGATGTGACTCCGAAGTAAAATAGTAAATTTAAATGAGAATTTACCAGTTTGAAGTTTGATCTTTATTTTATGAGGAGTTGTGGTGAGAGACTACGTGCCCTCCGCTCCCAGCCCTCATAAAGATCATCTGGTAGTTCTAGTCTTCTCTATTTTTACTATGTTACTTCAATGATTGTTATCTGTGATTTCACACCGCTGCTTTGAGATTGAAGCGCACTGCGGGCGATCGTGGTTCTTCACGTAGTCCCTCAATGTAACTCCTCATAAATAAAGATCAAACTTCAAACTGGTATGTTCTCGTTTAATCTTACTATTTTACAGAATAAAGTTCAAAAGTTTATTATATTCCCTGGAAATGGCATTTTATAATTTTATTTGATAACTATTGGAAAAATACTTAAAATAGTTTTTCACAAATCCCCTGTATTCAATAGAATTTCCGAGAAGAGATGCCAAAATAAAATTCAAATGTGGAAATTTCATTTTTAAGGAAATTTGTTAAAAAAGAAATTGTGATTCTAATTTTGTTTTAATACCTTCAGTGCTTATCTCATGCTTTGCATGATATAGATTCACAGGAGTAGAAATTGATTGTGGTTAGCAGTACACGTGATGTTCCCAGAAGAGCAGAGGTTGGTTTAACTGGATGTCATTAATAAAAGAGCCAGCAGCAGATCACAGATTCCACTAAGATAAATATCTGGCCATTTGTGGACATTTACAACTATTTTAATTGAGTGGACTAGAACCAATACTCGTTCCACACATTAGACGCAATTAAAAATTATTGGCAGAAAAATTAACTCAAATTTTCTTGCTGCGGATGCTGCCAGACCTGCTCATCTTTCCAACTTTTTGTTGCTATTACAATGCTTCCAAAATGGGGACAATGCACACAAACTTTTGCTTGTTATGGTTTGATTAATATTTAACATCATAAAGATTTAAGACTTACAAACATTATTTATTTTAACAGGAATATTATATAGATCTCCTGAAGACATTTTGTCAGTTTGCCCTTTATTTCTGGAGAATTCTTTCAATACATCCACTCTGCCAATGAAGACTCCATACCTTAAAGCTTGCTGCTTAAATCTTTTTTACAGGTATCTAAGTTATTTATCAGTTCCTTGTAAAACTATTCTTTATAACTTAATTGTTTTAAAAAATGACAATATTGCAGTTAACAACTTTGGAAGTTGCTTTATATTTGGGAGAATCAAAATCAGTAAATATTTTGGGTGCAGGTTGAGTTGGAAAGAGACTGGTAAACAAAGAAAAAAAGGGCCTGCTGGTGCACACAATTTCAAGCAATTTTAGCTCCCTTTTCTTTATTATCCACAGCCTCAACTGCCAGAGTGAAGCCATATGTAAATTGGAAGAACAACACCTCATATTCTGCTTGGGCACCCCACAACCCAATGGCATGAATATTGAATTTTATAATTTCAGATAAAACAACTCTCCTCACAAAATGTAGAACAGTACAGAACAGGAACAGGCCCTATGGCACACAATGTCTGTGCCTAACATGATGCTAAGTTAAACGACATGCAGATGACCCATTTTCCTTCATTCCATGCCTATCCATGTGCCTAACTAAAAGCTAAAATCCCACTATTGTATCTGCTACTACCACCACCCCTGGCACGAGGCACCTACCACTCTTTGTGTAAAGAATCTTGCCATATTGATCCCTTTAAACATTGCCCCTCTTACCTTAAAGCTGACATTTCCACCCTGAGAGAAAGGTTTTGGCTATCTATCCTATCTATGCATTCCATAGGTTTTATACTTCTATTAGGCCTCCTCTCAGCCTCCCATGCTCCAAAGGAAACAATCCATTTGTTCAACCTCTCTCACATCTAATACCCTTTAATTCAGGCAACATTCTTGTAAACCTCTTCTGCATCTCCTCCAAAGCCTCCACAACATACCTGTAATGGGGCAATCAGAACCACACACAATACTCAAATAGCGTCCTAACCAAAATCCTATAGAGCTGCAAACTGATTCTTATACTCAATGTCCCAACCAATGAAGGCCTTCTTTGGCACTTTCAGGGAGCTATGTACTTGGATTTCAAGATTCTTCTGTACACCAATGTGCCAGACTCTGAAGAAGGATCCTTATCTTGAAAAGTTCCCTATCCATGTTCTCCAAGGATGCTGTCTGAGCAGCTCACCTCCAGCACTTTGTGCCTGTTAAGGGTTTTGCCATTATCAATATACTCCCCTCGTACATTTGACCTCTCAAAGTGCAGTACATCACACTTGCTTGCTCACATTCCAGCTGCCATTTCTCAGCCCATTCTATAACTGATCTATATTCTGCTTTGACAGCCATCCTCACTGTTCATAACTCCATTTATTTTGGTGTCGTCTGCAAACTTCTTAACCAATCTGTCTACATCCAAGATAGACACAAAAAGCTGGAGTAACCCAACAGGTCAGGCGGCATCTCTGGAGAAAAGGAATAGGTGACATTTTGGGTCGAGATCCTTCTTCAGACTGAGAGTCAAGGGAGAGGGAAATGAGTGATATGAAAAGTTACATAGATCACATTAAAAAAGGATATACAAAGCCAGCAACGATGATCAAGGAAAGGTGGAGCCCACAATAGTCGAGTGCTGGCTATGGGGAAGGTGACATCGAGTAATAAAAAGCCATGCATGACCCATTCTCTTCTAAATACCAGTAAATCCCAACCCAAAGAATCCTCACCAATAGCTTCCCTACCACTGATGAAGATCACCGGCCTATAATTTCCTGGATTATCTCTATTTCTCTTAGACAATGGCACAATATTGGCCACTCCTTTTTGTTCATACTCACTTTTCCATCCATGTCCCTTTATCTTACTTGAATATGATGGTCCTGAACACTAATCAGCTGGCCTTTAAATGACTCTCGTATGTCAGATGTGGACTTACCCTATAAAAGCAGCCTCCAATCTACTCTCTTTCGCTCCTGTCTAATAATGTTACAATCTGCTTTTTCGCAAGGTCCATCTTAATCCATATTAACTTATTGTTCCCAAAATACCTGTCACATGTCCAGGCATATTCCCAATACAAAGTCCAGTATTGTCCTTCAAGTTGGATTATCCACATAATGTTTCAGGAAACCCTCTTGGTCACATCTTACAATATCTGCCCCAGTTAAACCTATTGCACTTAGTAAGTCCCTGTCATTGTTGGGGAATTTAAAGTTGCTCACTACAAGAACCCTTTGCTTTTGCATCTTTCCATAATCTGCTACATATGTGTTCCTCCAGCTCCTGTTGGTTATTGGGAGGTCCACTGTACAATCTCACTAGAGTTATGGCACCTTTCTTATTTTTGAGGTACCGTATTGCCTCACTGAACACCCTCGCTAGTTTTTCCACCTTGAGTCCTGCCGTGACATTCTCCTTGATCAGTAAACCAATTTCACCTCCTTTATGTTTAAAACATCAGTACCTTAGAGCATTGATGTGCCAGTCCTGTCCTCCAACAACTTTTAACAACTTCAACAGATGCACTGTAGACAACATCCTATCAGGACGCATTGCATCTTGGATTTGCAACATTTTCTGCCCAAGAAATTGTAGAGTTGTAGATGTAGTCCCATCTATTGCACAAATCAGCCTCCCTCCCATTGACTCCATCTACACTTCATGCTGCCTTGGAAAAACTGCCAACATATTCAAGGATCATTTTCACTCCGGTCATTCCCTCTTCGCCTCTCTCTCATTCGGCAGAAGATACAAAAGCTTGAAAGCACAGACAACCAGATTCAGAAACAGCTACTTCCGTGCTGTAAACAGACTATTGAATGGTCCTCCCATAAGTTCCGATCTTCCAACTACCTCCTTGGGGACATTGCAGTTTTTATTTTTCCAGTACTTTCTCTGCAAAAGTAAGGCTATATTGCCATGACACTATATTCGGCACTCTGGCGTTTTTCTCTTCGCACGACCTGTTGTACTTCTGAATGGCTTGATTATACTTGTGTACATTATGATTTGATTTTACTCAACAGCGCGTGCACGCGCAGCTTTTCACTTTATCTAGATGCCCATGACAATAATAATTAACACAATTAAACAATAGAATACAACCCTCCCTCTGGTTCACTTCCTTATCAGATTCTACATTGTTTTGTCTTCTCTACTAAACCTCCAGCCTTGATTACTATCTCCAGTCATCTCTTCCCCACCTGTCTCCAGACATCATCCCTCCTCACCTGAATCCACCTGACAGAGAGGACTTGAAGGTCCAAATAACTTAGTCCTGTTCTTATTTCTTATGGTCTTATTGTTCAGGAAGAGGTATCCAAGGAAGAGGCATATAAATTGGCTGGAGGAAGCAGCAAACTGGGAGAAATTTAGAAATCCACAGAGGAGTTATGGGGTTAATTAAGAGAAGGAAAATAGAGCATGAAAGAAAGCTTGCTGGAAATATCAAAATTGACTGTAAAAGCTTCAGTAGATATGTGAAGAGGAAAAGATTAATGAAGACAAACGTAGGTACCTTACAGTCAGAACAGGTGAATTTAAAAAGGAAAACAAGGAAATGGCAGACCAATTAAACAAGGCTCTCACCAGGGTCTCTTCTATACCCCGTGACTCTGCTCTCACTCCCCATCCCAGCCATCACATACAACAAATAATCCTCCGACATTTTCGCCACCTTCAATGTGATTCCATCACTTGCCACACCTTCCCATCTCCTCCCCTGTCTGCTTTTCGCAGAGATTGCTCCCTCCTTAACTCCCTGGTCAATTCGTCCCTTTCCACCCGTACCATACTCTCTCTGGGCACTTTCCCTTGCAACCGCAGGAAATGCTACACTTGTCGCTTTACCCCCCCCCCCCCCCCTTGACTCCATTCAAGGACCCAAGCAGTCGTTCCATGTGCGGCAGAGGTTCACCTGCACCTCCTTCAACCTCATCTATTGCATCTGCTGCTCTAGATGTCAGCTGCTCTACATCGGTGAGACCAAGCGTAAGCTTGGCGATCGCTTCGACGAATACCTCCGCTCGGTTCGCAATAACCAACCTAATCTCCCGGTGGCTCAGCGAATCCAACCTTTCTGTCCTGGGCCTCTTCCACAGCCAGAGTGAGGACCACCGTAAATTGGAGAAGCAGCACCTCATATTTCGCTTGGGCAGTTTGCACCCCAGCGGTATGAAAATTGACTTCTCTAATTTCAGGTAGACCCAACTTTCTCCTTCCCTTCTCAGCTCTCCCTCAGCCCACTGACCCCACCTCTTCCTTTCTTCTCCCCCCCCCCCCCCACCCTCACATCAGTCTGAAGAAAGGTTTCGACCCGAAACGTTGCCCCTTTCCTTTCCTGCCTCACCCGCTGAGTTTCTCCAGCATTTTTGTCTACCAGTACTTTGGTTCTGTCTTCACTGAGGAAGACACAAACAATCTCCCAGAAATACAAGGGGATTGAGGATCTAGTGGGGGGGAGGAACTGAAGGGAATCCACATTAGTCAGGAAATGGTGTTCCTGTGGACTGGAGCATAGCTAATGTAACCCCACTTTTTTAGAAAGGAGGGAAAGAGAAAACGGGGAATTACAGACCAGTTAGCCTGACATCGGTAGTGGGGAAGATGCTTGAGTCCATTATTAAAGATGTAATATCAGCGCATTTGGAAAGTAGTGACAAGATTGGTCAAAGTCAGCATGGATTTATGAAGGAGAAATCTTGACTAATCTTCTGGATTTTTTGACGATGTAAGAAGTAGAATGGATAAGGGAGAGCCAGTGGATGTGGTGTATCGGGACTTTCAAAAAGCCTTTGTCCAGGTCCCACACAAGAGATTAGTGTACAATGTTAGAGCACATGGTATTAGGGTTAGGGTATTTACATGGATAGAGAACTGGTTGGCAGACAGGAAGCAAAGAGTCCTTTTCAGAATGACAGGCAGTGAGTAATGGAGTACTGCAAGGCTCCGTGTTGGGACCCAGTTATTTACAATATGTATTAACGATTTAGACAAAGGAATTAAATATAACATCTCAAGTTTGCGGATGACACAAAGCTGGGTGCCAATGTGTGCTGCGAGGAGGATGCCATGAGGTCGCAGGGTGACTTGGATAGGTTGGGTGAGTGGGCAGATGCATGGCAGATGTAGTATAATGTGGATAAAGGTGAGGTTGTCCACTTTGGTGGCAAGAACAAGAAGGCAAATTATTATCTGAAGGGTGTCAGATTAGAAAAAGGGACGATGCAACGAGACATGGGTGTTGATGTACATCTGTTACTGAAAGTAAGCATGTAGGTACAGCAGGCAGTGAAGAAAGCTAATGGCACGTTGGCCTTTATTGCAAGAGGATTTGAGTTTAGGAGCAAGGAGTTCCTACTGCAGTTGTACAGGGCCCTGGTGAGACCAAACCTGGAGTATTGTGTGCAGTTTTGGTCTCCTAATTTGAGGAAGGACGTTATTGCTATTGCGGGAGTGCATCGTAGGTTCACCAGGTTAATTCCCAGGACTGACATATGTGACATATGATGAAAGAATGGGTCGACTGGGCTTGTACTCACTGGAATTTAGAAGGATGAGAGGAGATCTTATAGAAACGTATAAAATTCTTAAGGGATTGGACAGGCTAGATGCAGGAAATATGTTCCCAATGTTGGGGGAGTCCTTCTTCTTCTTCTTCCATATGGTGTACACAGCCTAAAGTTGTAGGACAACTTGTTCTATTTGATCTTATTTGATTGTGCACGCCAGGTTAACTGCATTAGTTGAAACAGGGCAGACCACGTGAAGGTTGCAATCTCCCACCCTGGGGGAGTTCTGAATCAGGGGGTCACAGTTTAAGAATAAGGGGTAGACCATTTAGGACTGAGATGAGGAAAAGCTTTTTTACCCAGAGAGTTGTGTATCTGGAATTTTGCCACAGAAGGCTGTGGAGGCCAATTCACTGGATGTATTCAAGAGAAAGTTAGATATAACTCTTAGCGCTAACAAAATCAAGGTATATGGGGAGAAAGCAGGAACGGGGTACTGATTTTGAATGATCAACCACAATCATATTGAATGGCAGTGCTGGCTCAAAGGGCCAAATGTCCTACTCCTGCCACTATTTTCTATGTTCCTAAAATACTTAGCTGTGAAATAAGAAATGATTTTCAGTTTATTCAGTGGTGCAAAACACTACCTAATATCAGAAATTAAACATGAGAAATTTTAGATATCTGTTGCGCATGTGCATTTGTGTTCAAAGAGGATTTACTTGCAGGATATGGGGACAAAGCTGAGTCAGGATTTAAAATTGACACTTTCAAATACAATTGATAACATGATTTCATTCCTTGCTCGCATTGTTTTCATGGAACAAAGTTATAAAAGGCAAAAGAGATACACAACATTCTGAGGGATATTAATGGAATAGCATATAGACATTCTAGTGTGCTCCAATGTGTATGTCACACAATCATTGTAGTATCATGCAATTGAATTTTGGTTGTCTATTTACTACCAAACAGATTTTGCATTTTTTGTGCAGATGAAAATGTACTGCTGGGGCGAGGTAGTCAATGGCTGAGGTGAGGGATTACGGATACAGCTTTAATCATAAGGTTTATTGGAGCCTGGGTCATATTTGGTTCGATTGGAGTTTAAATAAAGGGTGGTGGTGGTGGGTGTTAGAACACCTTTGGATATGGAGAAATCACTAGATTAAGGGAAGAAGGGAATTGGGGGTAGGTGGTCCATAGAATGGTGGAGTGTGTGTTGGAAGCCTGAAGGGTAACAATGTAGGCATGTGATTATCCTTGTGCAATTCAATGTCAACTGTGTTGGAAAGACTCACGTGCCTTTGAAATACCCAATGTTAACTGCTTATAGGACAGGGTAGTCATATGACCCTGCAGTGTTACAAGAGGAAGTTATGCAAGGAAAGGCCTAACTTCCTGTGCATCTAATGTAATCACATCTGATGGATAAGCACTAATCACATCAAATAGTGATTGGTTTGATTATGAAGTGATGCAAAAAAACCAAGAGTTACTCATTGAGCTTCAGTCCATTGTACACGTTTAGTATTTCAGACATATACTACTTAAATAAACAGCACCATGTATCTAATTTCTAAGCCCCAAAACAGGGACCATGTTTTTAGAATCAGAAAGATTTATATCTAGAGAATATAGGTGCAAAGTAATTGCTAAATATAAGTGCTATGATTTGAAATGCAGTGCTGGAAAGGCTATCAGGAGAAATATTCACGAGTAACTTTCAGAAGGTAATTGATAAAATAATATTACTATATAAGGAAAAATATATAAATATAAATAGAAAATAAGTGATATCATTGTCTTTTATTTTATAATCTTTTTTCTTTGCTCATTAGCACTGTTATCCAAAATTCCATGGTTGTCACCACAGAAGGACAGTATCTTTATAACAGCTCATCTGTAGCCGATTGCTGTGAAATGATGAATTCACCTACTTTTGACTGCAAGCAGATCAATTTTTAAAACAATTTTTTTGAATGAGAAAATTAAGCTATCTTTAATTTGTAACTGCTCCATTTAACTGCCAGTTACCTACAGATTATTATTTAGGAGAGGCATGACACCCACAGGTTTGTTCTGTCTTTAGAAACATTTACAATTCATGTGCCGAAATATAACACATCTCTACCTATTTACCCACTATTTCTAAAGAGATTGTGTCACCTGTTCCATGTTGAAAATGGAATTATGTACTGGTGAACGTTTACAAAATATATATTATTCCATCTTCTTCTATACCATAGTGGGGTTTTTTTGTAGAAACCTTCTTGACATGTGTAAATATACTTTATAAAGAGTGTTTGCTGAAGTTACTGGTGCTGAATGGTCAAGTAATTTCCCATCACATGGCAGGATTACTAATGGGCAGGTTTTCAAAAAATCGTAAGTATGGCAGTAGTTTTACAGGCAATATTCTTGGTATTTGATCACTATAAATAGGAGTTTGTATTCTCAAAGTTAATGTAAATTCTAACACAATTGTCGCAAAAAACTCAATATTTCTAATACGTTTTGAATTTAACCCTAGTAGGAATATGATAAAAGGATGTGAATATTAGTTGGAGCATTGGAAGTGAAATTTAAATAGAACACATTTGCAGTTAATATTGCTCTGTTCATTTATCTCTACTTGTGAATAAGCGCATCAGATAATAACATCAATCAAGCTGCTAATTAGCTTACTGTGTGGCACTAGAAAATTGACCTCCACAGAGCACCTGACTAAGATACCATATAATATGCAGAGCCTCAATAATGCCTGAAGCCAGCTGTATGCACTAAAATTGTTACTTCTGAAATTTGAGATCATTGTGTTCAGAAATTTCAGAAATTCTGTTATGCCCTCATCCTGAATCTGTTGTTTCTGCAACTCGGGAGATATAGCTCCTATATTCCTCCATCAGGAAGCATGAAAATTGAACAATGATTGCATGCCGAGGAATAACTTTTTGCATTTTCATGTCAAACAATCTTGAAGACAAGTACTCCTGGCACAAAGTACTGAAAATCATAAGATACAGGAGATAAATTAGAGGTAGATGTCCGTCCAGTTACACTTCCAAACTATACCCCAGACATTCAAGAAAAATAACTTACCCAGAAGGCAGGGAAAAGTTGCCTGACTCTTTGTCCATTAATCAAATATATAAACCCCTCTAAAATGTATTTTCTTTTCTCCAAAGTTTCTCCTTTCATACAATACATACAAGCAGATTTTCCATGTCTGCTTCAACCTGAGATATTTGCCAACTTTGCAAAATTATTTGCACATTTGCAAACTTTGCAAAATTTGCACATTGCAAAATTATTGGTGAATTTTATCCATGATTTTTCCAATTAATGTTCGATGTGTGAAGTTCCTGTCTACAGAAACTTGTGGTGCATTGCACATTGATAACAGTTATTTTCACTATTAATGTATTTTAAGATTTTATCAACAATTTTAGTAATATTGAAAATATATCTGTAATAATTTGGAATTTTAAATAGTAGAAAGGCATTTTTACAGAGCTGTAATGTCATCTGTGCCCTTTAGTTTTCATATTAAATGTCCAAAATTACCTTTTTCACTGCCTATTCATAGTTTTCAGTTGTATAACATACTTTTCATTTTACATGAGACAACATGAAAACTGTACAATAATAAAGCAGTAATGAAACAGATCAATCATTATTGCAAATCTGTTGCCTTAACTACTTCAAAGCAAGCTAAGTGTGGGCAGCATCTAGTGTGATATATCCAAATTCCTGATGATACTAATGTATGTGATTTGTTTGTTACGTTGTTTTGTTCTTTTAAGAGATTCATTTCAAGCTGTTCATATGATGTATTGAGTTCAGAAGAATGAGAAGCAATCTGATCAGATTGTACAAAATTGTTACAGAGCATAACTAAGTAGATGCAGAGTTGATATTTCTTCTGCCTGGGTTTAGGGTTCACAGATTTAGGGTTCACAGTCTTAAAATAAGTGCTGCGCAGTCAGGTCAGAGATGAATCGTTTGTATTTCTCTCCCTAACAGGACTGTGGAGGCTCAAACTCTCCGTTTATTTAAAACAGAGATCAATGAATTTTTAGATATCAAGAGAATCATGGGATGTAGGATTGATTCCAGAAAGTGGTGATGAGGTAAAAAGAAACAGCATTGATCTTACAGAATGGTTGAGCAGATGTGAGGGATTGAATGATCTGCTTTCAGGATGACAATGAGAAATCTGGAAGGTGAGAGAGGTTGTAAATTTGGTGAAATATTAAAAGGAAGCATATGTAAGGTTTAGAAAGATGAAATCTGACAAGCCCTTTGAGGAATATAAATAGAGTAGGAAAGAACTCAAGCAGGAAATTATGAGGGGCCATGAAATGACATTGGGAAGTTGGATTAAAGTAATTCCCATGGCATTGTATATCTATCTATCTTCTATATATTACTAAAACTCTCATCTTGTTTGTTATTATGTCGGCCTGTCTGTCTGTGAGTATGATCCTGATATTACGCCAAAACGGTACACGATAGCGCTGCAATCTTTGGCCTACCTTACTCACCATTTTCCTGTGGTGTGGTGTGGTGTATCAAAGTTCCGTTCAGATTGATGGTATATTTTACGTTATTCACATTTTAAACTTTACAAAACCCCACTGACAAAAATCACAATGGGATCTAATTTACATAAATTGCCCAGCAGCAGTGTCCCACCCCACAATGACATCTCAATGGCATCTCATTTACATTAGAAAAACAATGTTATCAAAAACACAGCAGTGTTGCATTCAGATTTATCTTATATTTTACAGGTTATTCACATTTTACACTTTAAAAATTTCACTTTTCACTTAAAAAAAACAAACTTTTCATTTTAAAACATACCCTGCCCGTTACATTGTTAACAAATTACAGGACTCCCAGTGCAATGAGAGTTTTGTTACATTGTTGTAAGGAGAGGGAGGAAGTGGGGGAGCAGAGGAGGAGAAATGATATTTAAACATTGTGTGGGGGAGTGGTATAGGGGAGAGATGAGGACTGGGGGGAGCATGGGGATAGAGGGAGAGGATGGGGTTAGGGAGGGGAGAGGGGTTATGGAGGGAGGGTGGGAATGACTGAGGGTAGGGGAAAGGAGAGGGAGGGGGAGGTGAGGGAGGGAGTGGGGGAGGGGAGGAGATGAAGGGAAGGAAGAGGAGGGGAGGGAGTGCTGGGGGATGAGGGGAAATGAGCCGCGCCTGTGCAGTTGGGGGCTATGGATGAGTGGTAGAATATTGTGTTGGGGGAATGGGTTGCGTTGGGGGAATGGGTGCGTGGTGGAATAATGCTTTCGGGTCCCACTTGGACTAGTATATATTACTAAAACTCTCATCTTGTTTGTTTCTATGTCTATCTGTGAGGGATTCCTGATATTACGCCAAAACGGTACATGATAGAGTTACAATTTTTGGCTGACCTTACTCACCATTGTCCTGCTGTGTGGTGTATCACGTTTCATTCAGATTGATGGTATATTATACAAGTTATTCACATTTTAAATTTTACAAAACCCCACTTTGAAAAATGTTCTTCCATCTGCACTGGCAGTCAGCAGCGTTGACGTCACAATGGGATATGACGTCACAATGGGATCTCATTTGCATAAACTGCCTGTCAGCAGTTCCACCCCACAATTACATCACAATGGGATCTCATTTACATTAAAAACAAAACTCAGTTTTCAAAAACCAGCAGGTTCCACCTTACATTGACATCAAGGGGGGTAGGGAGTGGAGAAGAAGGCGGAGGAAGTGCTGGAGATGAGGGGGAATAGAGGAGGATAGGGGTAGGAAGAGAGATGGCGAGACGCACTTGGGGAGACGCCATGACTCGTGTCACAACGGAATCTCTGGCATCGCAATGGGAACCTGTCAGTCGCACCTGCGTTGTTGGGGGCTATGGGTGAGTGGTGGAATAATGCGTTCGGGAACCAGCCCTCCCGTGTGACAGGGATCCAATGGGTCCAACTTCATCTAATATCCATTAAAAACATGAGGGTGACTAGAGAGACGGTAGGGGGGAAGTTATGCTTGGAATTCAAGAATGTAGGCAAGGTACTAAATGAGTGCTTTGCATCGGTTTTCACCAAGGAAAAGGACATGGAGAATTTTCAGCTAATTGTGGCATATACTGATTTATTTGGGTTTTTTGATTTCAAGAAGGAGATGGTGTTGGGTCTCTTGAAAAGCATTAATATGGATAAGTCCCCAGTGCATTATATCTATCTTGTTATTGAGAGTGGAAAGGGAGGAGATTACCGGGCACTTGATGAAGGCAACAGGTATCGACCCAAAGGACTTTAAAGCCGACAATGTTGTTCCTTTGTTTAAGAAGGAATAAATACGGATAATACAGGAAATTATAGGATGGAGATCCTCACATCAGTGGTAGGGTAGCAATTTAAGAAGATTCTTAAGGATGGGATTTACTTGCATTTGTCAGAGAATAGGCTAGTTAGGAACAGTCAGCTTTGTCCAGGGCAGAACTTGTCTTATAAACTTGATTGAGTTATGTGAGGAGGTGACTGATGTCACTTTAGTAAGGCATTTTACAAGACTTCTTATTTTAAGCTGATTCAGAAGTGCCAAGGGATCTGCAATGACTCAGTAACTTTGATTTAGAACTGGTTTACCCATAATGATAAAGGTCAATGGGGAAAGAGTGTAATTCTGGTTTGAGGTCTGTGACCAGTAGGGCTCCACGGGGATCAGTGCTGGAAATTCTGTTGTTTGTAATGTATATAAATTACTTCAAAAAAATGTTGAGGGGTTGGTTAGTAAGTTTGCAGACAAAATTATGGAGCTGCAGATAGTGAACAAGGTTGTCAAAATATCCAGGAGGATATAAATCAGTCACTGCTATGGGCAGAGATATGGGAGATGGTGTTTAATCCGGGAAGTCTGAGATGTTGCAATTTGTGAGGTCAAATGTAAGGGGAAGTATACAGTTAAGGGCAGGACTTTTAATAGCATTGGTGTACAGAGGAATCTTGGGGTACCATAGATCCATGAAAGTATCAATACAAGTTGATAAAGTGGTAAAGGAGGCATTTGGCATGCTTGCCTTTATTGGTGGGGTCACTGAGCATAAGAATAAGGAAGCCATGTGTAGTTCAAGTCACCCCATTACAGAAAAGATAAGGAGACTGAAGATAGAGCGGACGAGGTTTATTGGGATGCTGCCTGGAATGGAGGGTATTAGGTGTAAATAAATATTTTACAAACTTGTTTTGTTTCTCTACAGCATTGGAGGCTGAGGAAAGACCTGATAGACGTATATAAAATGAGGCATAGATAGGATAGATATTCAGCATCTTTTTCCCAGGTAAAATGTAAAATCTAGAAGTCAAAACTATAAGGTGAGAGGAGGAAACTTGAAAGAAAAAATGCAGTTTGTTTTTTACACAGAGAATGATCGGTGCCTGGAATGTCCTTGCAGGTGCCATTTAAGAGTATTTTAGATAGGCACATGAATAAGTAGGAACTGGAGAGATATAAAGGTATTAGTTTAATTTGGCATCATGTTCTGCACTATTCCTTGGCTGCACTGTTCTATCTTCTTATATCAGCTACTGTTAATGAGATCACAGCCTGAATTTTTAACTATTTGGGCAATGCTGTGGCAATGCAATGCACAGTAATGTGAAACTGATGGGTGCCACATATGCCATCATTTACTTCCATAAAGGTCAACAGCAGCTTGGGTAGTACATTGGGGGCATGCGACCCAACCATCCCTTTAGTTGTTCCACCAAATATGATGCACATTCAATTAATATACTTATTCCCAGTTTCCACAGGCATAAAACTATACAAATCCCCCCTGCTCTAATAAGAGTGATTTTAACAGGTGAAATAATAAGGTATTGCCATGACTTGAAACATAGAAACATAGAAACATAGAAATTAGGTGCAGGAGTAGGCCATTCAGCCCTTCGAGCCTGCACCGCCATTCAATATGATCATGGCTGATCATCCAACTCAGTATCCCGTACCTGCCTTCTCTCCATACCCTCTGATCCCCTTAGCCACAAGGGCCACATCCAACTCGCTCTTAAATATAGTCAATGAACTGGCCTCAACTACCCTCTGTGGCAGAGAGTTCCAGAGACTCACCACTCTCTGTGTGAAAAAAGTCTTTCTCATCTCGGTCTTAAAGGATTTCCCCCTTATCCTTAAGCTGTGACCCCTTGTCCTGGACTTCCCCAACATCGGGAACAATCTTCCTGCATCTAGCCTGTCCAACCCCTTGAAGACTTAATAAAATGCTCTGCAATGATAAGATACCTTCTACAGACTTGTCTCAACTTCTTTGAAATACATTCAACAATAAAGGTGAAAAATAGTCACATAATTATGGGGATTATTGCAGAGCAGAGAGATTTGGCAGTATAGGTGCATGGTTCCCTGAAAGTGGTGAGTCAAGTGGACAGTGTGAAGAAAGCAGTTGCCATGCTTGTGTTTATTGGAAAGAATATTGAATACATCAAGATGCAGCTGTACAAGTCAATGGTGACATCACACTTGGAATACTGTGTGTAGTTCTGGTCAACCAGCTATAGTAGGGATGTCATTAAACTGGAAAGGGTGCAGAATAGATTCACCAGAATATTACCTGGGCTTGTGGGCTTGAGTTTAATAGAGAGGTTGGATAGGCTGGAAATTCTATCTTTTGAGTGTTGGAGGCTAAGGAGTATAAATTATGAGGGACATTGATAAAGTAAATGGTCACAGTCTTTTTCTTGGTGTAAAGGATTCTAAAACTAGAGGCCATAGGCTTCACTTGAGAGGAGAGATTTAATAAGGTCTTCAGGGGCTACATTTTCACCCAGAGGGTAGTCCGTATCTGGAATGAGCCACTATAGGAAGCTATATAAGTGGATACAATTACGACTTTTAAAAGATACTAGACCAAGTGCAGACCAAGGTCTGTTCCCCCAACGTGTGGTTGGGGGGGGGGGGGGGGGGGGGGGGGCGGGGGGGGGGGTGGCATGTGGTGTCACACACACTAACTGTTCCCCCGCACACATGGGCAGACACACACTAAGTATCCCCCCTAACTCCCCCCTTGATATATTAATATTATTAATTTGCTCCTTTTACCCCATAACTGCCCTATCCACTGACGCATAGCCCCCAACTCGCAGGTACATCTGTGAGATGACACTGACTCATGCAGCAGTTTGATTTTAGTGGGACCACATGAAGGTTCCAATCTCCCACCCCTGTCCCATTGTGATGTCATATATGTAAATATGATCCATTGTGATTGGACATCTGTGAGGTGGCACTGTGATTCATGCAGCAGTTTGATTTTTTAAAATGTTGATGTTTTGTGCACAATTTTATTCAAAATCTGGGGAAATAGAGCCAAATCTGGAGAGGAGTGGATTTCTGAAATCATAAGTTAAAATCCTACTTAAATATGTAAAAATCTCAGCGTATTTGCGACTGGTTTTCAATAAAATACGTTTCAAAGGCAAAATGACATACACACACACACACACACACACACACACACACACACACACACACACACACACACACACACACACACACACACACACACACACACAGAATTAATAGGTTGGGTCCCGTCACCTCAGGTTGCGGGGGGGAGCGGCCTTTGGCGTCACACACACACTAACCACCCCCCACACACACACTAACCACCCCACACACACACACACTAACCCCCCACCCTTGATATTATATTAACATCCACATAACCCGGTAGGCTGGGGGGGCAGGGCCAGCAGACCGTTGGGGGGCGGGGCCACCAGACAGGCTGGGGGCGTGGGGGGGGGGCAGGGCACTGTGATGTGGCACTGACTCATGCAGCAGTTTGATTTAATTTTTTTTTGATGCCTTGTGAACAATTTTATTCAAAATCTGGGGGAATAATTGACCAAGGAGTGGATTTCTGAACTCATAAGGTAAATCCCTCCCGAAATTGTAAAAACCTCCGCGTTTTTGCGTCTGGTTTTCGAGGAGATACGTTTCACATGCAAAATAACACACACACATTCACACAGACACACAGAGTTTTAATAAATATATATGATATATGATATAGACAAATTCATGGAAAAGGAGGTAAATGGGACAAGTACAGTATGCTAACTTGGACAAGGGCTGAATGGCCTGTTTCCATGCTGTATTGTTCTATGTCTCTATAAGCCTGCTTTCACTCTATTAAAACATAGATTTATGGCAGGGGTTAAAGTGCAACCCTGTCATGATCTTAAAGATAATGCAAAACATTATGACAGAACAAGGTATGCATTTTGACCCTAGCATTCCAGCAGGGGTTGATCATGGATCTGAAATATTTGTATGTTATTGTTAATAATTTAATTTCAGGGTTGTAGAATTTAAAAAGGTAAGAGCTGAACTTCCATCAAAGTGTGGAATGCAATGTCATGAAAACATAATTGAATTTTGATTGTTTTTGTTAATACTATTTCCTCCAAACTGCAACTTAGAAGACACAATGACACAAATAATATTACTTGCATTTCACTGCAGAAGACAAAAAGAGATCTACCTGTTAATGATAGAATTACCCAGTGAACACCTATTTCCCTTTAAATTCAATGACTCACTCATCCCCCTCCCCATGCGCCCTCTATATTGGTTTGGGAAACTTTAATGCTTATGTCATTCTCCTGAGTTTCCAGTGTTCAAAAGAAACAGAAATGAGAATATCAAGCATAAAAATAAACAAATGATTTCTAGAATAAAATATTGTTACTCTAGAATAAAATATTGTTACTCTAATATAATGCATGTTAACCTATTTATCACTGTATATAAATGCCAACTACATTTTTCTGATATGAATATAATTTAAAAGTAATTGTAGATTGGTTATTGCATGTGAACCAATCATAGTAGAATAGCATCACTAACCCCACCCTACTGTATGATTCATATTAACACCCACTTCCTACACTAGTCAGTCTTGGATGCGGTAATGATGAACTAACAACTAACGACCTGCTGTACCGCTATATATATAATGGTACTGATTAAAGATGATATTGAACTTCTGATTGTGTAGATTGCTTATTTACATGGTGTCAGAAGTGGGATCTGCCAAAATGAGCTTTTTGCGTCTAGGACTGAAAATACGGTGGTTCGTCCGATCTCCACAGCGACGTCTTTGACATTCCTCATAGGATAATGTGGACACCTGATGGCAGCGTTCAAATCCTTTGGATTGATGCATACGCAGAGCTCGTTTTTATCCTTCTTAAGGGTGGCAACCATAGTGGAAACCCATTCGGTGGGTTCACTGATCTCTGCTAGTATGCCTAAGGAGACTGTGTTATTTAGTTCAGACTCGATCCTGTCTCTCATAGCGTGTGGCACACGGTGAGGTGCACGAACAACTGGGTCAACATTGGGGTCAATGGATATCTTGTCACGGGCAGCTTGCCTAGTTTGCCATTGAACAGATCAGGGTACTCTTTTACCGGGTCCACAGATATCAGTAGCTTGTAAACTCACCGGTCAAAGGAAACCAGCCCTAAGTCTTGACATGCATGGATGCCCAGTAGAGTCACAGAGTCCGAGTTCAAAACATAGAAAGTCAGAGTCCTTGTAGTGTTTTTCAGCACACATTTGAAAGTGGTTCTTCCCAGGGGATACAAAACTTCTCCCCCCGTAAGCATGTAGAGTGGACTTGTCTTTAGTCAAGGCCTCATTATTTCTTATCTTGTTGTAGATGTGCACAGACATTACATTCACTCGTGCACCAGTATCTAGCTTGGACTTCACTTGTTTATTATTAATTGACATAAGAACTGAAGGATCGAGAATCTTACCAGCTGTGTGAAGGAGGGATGCACAGTTGACATCACTAACCCCACCCCACTGTATGATTCATATTAACACCCACCTCCTACACCAGTCAGTCTTGGATGAGGTAACGATGAACTAACAACTGACGACCTGCTGTACCGCTATATATATGGGTACTGATTAAAGATGAACTTCAGATTGTGTGGACTGCTTATTTACAGTAATGATGAGCAAATTTATCCTTGCTTCTATTCAGGGGTTGTATTGCCTTTTGTTGGGAAGGAGTGACTTGACAATAGGTTTGATTCAAAACATGGATGTCCTATCAGTGGAGAACGTTCTTGATGTTGTCAATTTTCAAACAAAAATGTAATCTCGATCCTCATCTCAATCTCTTTTGCATATTCATTATTGTAGAGGCAACCATATTTTTGCCCTTACCCTAGTATTGTACTGTTCAGTCCATTGGAAATAAAAGAAGGTGCAGCATGTGAGCAATTTTAGAGGTTAAATCAATTTGTGGCATAGAGTGCAGATAACATGAAATATTGATTTAATGAGGAAAATAATCAAAGGTCATATTCGAGCCAATGCAATGTGCTTGCTTATCCAGGAATATATCGTCTACTTCTTTATTTACTCGTGAAATATATATATTACTGGGCAATTTAGAATTTGTTATCTGTCCCTGTTGGACCTGAACTGTTTCTTTCAGGTCATGTTAAAGAGTCAAAATGTTTGTTGTGTGCTTAGAATTACATATGTACCAAATCTGAGTAATGCTGGCAGATTTATTTTCATTAAAATAGTGAGTCCGATGGCCGTCTTATCAACCTTGTAGTTCCCTAGTTAGTATTAATGATGACAACCTTTTATTTTAGATTCATTTTAATAACTTCTCCATGTGCAGTGTGGGTTTGGAATTTATGTTATTTATCCAGAGTTTTTACTTAATTACGATTGTAATGAAGCACAAAGAATGGAAGAATCGAGAAACTTGTTCCTCAGACTTGTCTTACTACAATTTTCCTCTTTCATTACATAGAATCATCTCTCTTCCTTTGCTTGTTTACAATGGCAATGTGATGGAAAGGTCTGAACAGATAAGCTCTACACTTTGCCACATGAAGCATGATAACCTTTTCAGTGCAGATTCTTGACCAGAATGTTTATTTGCACTGGGCTCTGGGGAGTAGAGGGATCTAGGAGTGCAGGTACATAGTCCAGTTGAAAGTGGTATCACAGGTATATAGGGTACACAAAAAGCTGGAGAAACTCAGCGGGTGCAGCAGCATCTAAGGAGCGAAGGAGATAGGCGACGTTTCGGGTCGAGACCCTTCTTCACAGGTATATAGTGTGGTCAAAAATGCCTTTGGCACATTGGCCAATGTATTGAGTATAGAAATTTGTCAGAGTATTGTGTATAGAAGTTGGAAGGTCATGTTCATAAGGTCATAAGTGATAGGAGCAGAATTTGGCAATTCGGTCCATCAAATCTACACCATTCAATCATGACTGATCTATCTATCCCTCCTACTCCCATTCTCTCGAAGACCCTGGCACCCGTACTAATCAAAAAATGTTCTAAGAAATGTGAAGCAGCTTTAAGAGTATTGTGTTCAGTTCTGGGCACCATGTTATATGAAAGATGTTGTTAAGCTGGAAAGGATGCAGAGAAAATTTACGATGATGTTGCCAGGACTGGAGGGCCTGAGCTGTAGGGAGAGATTGAACAGGCTAGGACTCTATTCTATGGAATGCAGAATGGGGGGGGGGGGGGGGGGGGGGGGGGGGGGCGGGGGAGGTGATCTTATACAAAATCATGAGATGAATAGATTGGGTAGATACACAGAGTCTCTTGGCCAGAGTAGTGGAATCGAGAACCAAAGTACATAGGCTTAAGGTAAGGGGGGAAAGATTTAATAGGAAACTGAGGGGTAACATTTTTACGCAAAGGGTGGTGGGTGTATGGAACGAGCTGCCAGAGGAGGTAGTTGAGGCAGTTACTATCACAACTTTTAAGAAACATTTAGACAGCTGCATGGATAGGACAGGTTTAGAGGGATATGGGCCAAACACAGGCAGATGGGACGTGTAGAGGGGACATGTTGGTCGGTGAGGCACGTTGGACCGAAGGGCCCGTTTCTAAGTTCTGTGACTCGATGGCACCATACACCATGCATTTCCCTTGAGTACTTACATTTCTTATTGTTCTGTATATTTTTGACATCGGGTATTCTGGTGTTGCTCTCTGTACAAATGTACAGATCCTCCAACCTAAGATAGGTATCCTGCATCACAGACAATACATCTGGCACTCATTAACATTAATCAAATGATCGTAACCTGAAAACCAGCCAGAATCTGGGTTCAGCTGCAGAATGGAAAGCAGTTTTTTCAGATCAATGCTATGCCAAAGAGAAAATCGTTCCTGCAGATTACAAACACAGAACTGCTTAATTGATAAACGATAGACACAAAATGCTGGAATGTCTCCGCAGATCAGACAGCATCTCTGGAGAGGTGACATTTCTGGTCGGGACCCTTCTTCAGACTAAATTGGCCTGAATTAATTGGTCTGACTGCTTTATTGGTGCTTGTACATGACATTGGTTTGAACTGCCACAGGAACAAATAGCTCAACATTGCAACCATCAGGCATCAAGTAACATTGCAACAACATATAATTACAGTAAAATGCAAAGACTGCAATTTATTTTAAATTTAATTTTAATTTAATTTTCATGATGCAATATCTCAAACAGTTTGTTTATGGTGCCAGATTGTTTTCATTGTTGGTCTGAAGTGACCTGTGCACGGCAATGACAAATAAATGCAAAGCTATCATGTAGAAGTCCAGAAAATAAAGTACTTTGTGTCATAGATACATAGAAAATAGGTGCAGGAGTAGGCCATTCGGCCCTTCGTGCCAGCACCGCCATTCAATGTGATCATGGCTGATCATCCACAATCAGTACCCCATTCCTGCCTTCTCCCCATATGCCTAGATTCCGCAAGCCCTAACACCTCTATCTAACTCTCCTTTGAATGCATCCAGTGAATCGGCCTCCATTGCCTTCTGAGACAGAGAACTCCACAAATTCACAACTCTCATATGGAAGTCCCGCCATCCCGGGAATTAACCTCGTGAACCTATGCTGCACTCCCTCAATAGCAAGAATGTCCTTCCTCAAATTAGGAGACCACAACTGCACACAATATCCCAGGTGTGGTTCCACCAGGGCCCTGTACAACTGCGGAAGGACCTCTTTGTTCCTATACTCAACTCCTCACGTTATGAAGGTCAACATGCCATTAGCTTTCTTCACTGGCTGCTGTACCTGCATGCTTACTTTCAGTGACTGATGTACACGGACACCCAGGTCTCGTTGTACTTTCCCTTTTCCTAACCTGACACCATTCAGATAATAATCTGCCTTCCTGTTCTTGCCACCAAAGTGGATAACCTCACATTTATCCATTGCATCTGCCATGCATCTGCCCACTCACCCAACCTGTCAAAGTCACCCTGCATCCTCATAGCATTCTCTTCACTGTTCACACTGCCACCCAGCATTGTGTCATCAGCAAATTTGCTAACGTAACTCTTAATCCCTTCATCTAAATCATCGGTGTATATTGTAAATAGCCTTGTGGCATCCCACTGGTCACTGCCTGCCATTCTGAAAGGGACCTGTTAATCCCTGCTCTTTGTTTCCTGTCTGCCAACCAATTTTCTATCCATGTCAATACCCTACCCAATACCATGTGCTCTAATTTTGCCCACAAATCTCCTGTGTGGAACCTTATCAAAGGCTTTCTGAGTCCAGGTAGACTATATCAACTGGCTCTCCCTTATCCATTTTACTTGTTACATCCTAAAACAATTTCCGAAGATTAGTCAATCATGATTTCTCCTTCGTAAATCCATGATGACTTAGACCGATCCTGTTACTGCTATCCAAATGGGCCGCTACTACATCTTTAATAATCGACTCCAGCATCTTCCCAACCACCGATGTCAGGCTAATTGCTCTATAATACCCTGCTTTCTCTCTTCCTCCTTTCTTAAAAAGTGGGATAGCATTAGCTAGCCTCCAACCCACAGGAACTTATCCAGAATCTATAGAACATTGGAAAATGATCACCAATGCGTCCACGATTTCTAGAGCCACCTCTTTGAGTATGCTGGGATGCAGAACATCAGGCCCTGGAAATGTATCTGCCTTCAGTCCCATCAGCCTACCCAATACCATTTCCTGATGGATGTGAATTTCCTTCAGTTCCTCTGTCACCCTAGGTCCTCTGTACCCTAGTACATCTAGGAGATTGTTTGTGTCTTCCTTTGTGAAGACAGTACCAAAGTAACTGTTCAATTCATCAGCCATTTCCTTGTTCCCCATAATAAATTCACCTGGACCCATATTTGCCTTAACTATTTTTTTCCTCTTCACTTATTTAAATACGTTTTTACTATCCTCCTTTATATTCTGGGCTATATAAAGGAGGATAGTAACCTTCGTACTTCATATTTTCTCCCCATCTTGCCTTTTTAGTTACCTTCTGTTGATCTTTAAAAGTTTCCCAATCCTCTGGCTTCCCACTCATCTTTGCAATGTTATATATCTTATCTTTTATTTTTATACCCTCCTTGACTTCCCTTGTCAGCCATGGTTGCCACTTACTCCCCTTACAATCTTTCTTCCTCTTTGGAATAAAATGATCCTGCATCTTCTGGATTATTCCCAGAAATACCTGCCATTGCTGTTCCACCGTCATCCCTGCTGGGGCCACTTTCCAGTCAATTTTGGCCAACTCCTCCCTCATGCCTCCATAGTCCACTTTGTTCAACTGCAATACATACATAGATAGATACTTGGTACTCCTGCAACAAGACAATTGGTGCAGGAGTAGGCCATTCGGCCCTTTGAGCCAGCAGCGCTATTCAAGGTGATCATGGCTAATCATCCACAATCAGTACCCCGTTCCTGAATACTGGTGCTTCCGATTTTAGCTTCTCCCTCAAAATTTGCAGATTAAAACTTATGGTCTCTACCTCCTAATGGTTCATTGAGTTCCCTTATCAACTCTGGGTCATTACACAACACGAAATCCAGAATTGCATTCTCCCTGGTAGGCTCCAGTACAAGCTGCTCCAAGAATCCTTCTCGGAGGCATTCTACAAACTCCCTTTATTGGGGTCCAACCTAATTTTCCCAGTCTACCTGCATGCTGAAATCTCCCATAAGCACCATAGCATTACCTTTGTTACATGCCAATTTTAACTCCTGATGCCTATATCCAGGCTACTGTTTAGGACCCTGTAGATAACTCCCATTAGGGTATTTTTACCCTTACAATTTCTCAGTTCTATCCATAATGACTCAACATCTTCTGATTCTATGTCACTCCCCTTAAGGGACTGAATTTCATTCCTTACCAACAGAGCTATTCCACCCCCTCTGGCCACCTGTCTGTAATTTCAATTGGACGTATATCCCTGAATATTCAGTTCCCAGCTCTGATCCTCTTGCAGCCATGTCTATGTAATTCCCACAACATCATACTTACCAATCTCTAACTGAGCCTCAAGCTCATCCACTTTAATTCTTATACTTCGTGCATTCATATATAACACTTTTAATTCGGTAATCACCTCACCTCTCACACCGGTTCGTATTTCACCTGACCTTACTCTCTTATCCCTTCTTGAACTTTCCATCCCATTAATTTGGGTGTGTTTCGTAACTTTTCCTGTACTCTCTTACTCTTTAACTCCATCCTTATACTCCCAATTTGTCAACACCTCCACCCCGCTATTTAGTTTAAACCCACCCGTGTAGCACTAGCAAACCTTCCAGCCAGAATGTTGGTCCCCCTCATTCTGGCAGGCAGGTTTGCTGGTGCTACACAGGTGGGTTTTTAAATGGGTGGGTCATGTTAGGATGGTAATATCACAGATGTAATAATCCGTTGTTTGCCATAAATGATGAACATTGGTCACAGCAAACGCACTGACTGGTTTGGAGGTAGAGTTGGGTAATGGGTCCTTTTGCCAGGAGATAGTTCTTCAGACATCGAAACATCTGCAGAGACTTTTACAAAGACCTTCATCAGGAACTCTTTAAATAAATTCTCCCAACCTTACAACAAGATTACAACAACCACAGGTACTCAATTTTGCAAATTTACCAACAGATTACTGTTAATAAATTTACTTAAAAGGTGTTTGTTGTGCATTAACAACCATTTTGCATATAGAGTCATAGAATTATACAGAACTTGCCCTTGCCTAAACTATTCCTATTTGCCTGGTTTCATATTCTTCTAAACCATTCCTATACATGTTCAAATCTATCTATCTATCTATCTATCTATCTATCTATCTATCTATCTATCTATCTATCTATCTATCTATCTATCTATCTATCTATCTATCTATCTATCTATCTATCTATCTATCTATCTATCTATCTATCTATCTATCTATCTCTCTATCTATCTATCTCTCTATCTATCTATCTGTCTATCTGTCTATCTGTCTGTCTGTCTGTCTGTCTGTCTGTCTGTCTGTCTGTCTGTCTGTCTGTCTGTCTAGCCATCTATCTATGTCTGATCTTGTGCTCTTCCGGTTTGCGTGGTATTTATATTTGCGCAAAAACAGTATGCGATAGCGCTACGATTATGGGAATTGGAAGAGAAATTGAAATTACATGAAACCGGGAGCTCAAGTTGCCTTTTGTGGACAGGCACAGATTATCTGCTAAAGAGTCATAGTCTCTCTCCCTCTTACCTCTTTATACCGGCTATCTCCCCTCCACACTATCCTGATGCAGGGTGTGGACCCGAAGCGTGATCTCTACCCCTGCAGATGCTTCGTACCTTGCTGTTTTTTGCTTTAAATTGCTGAATCTGCAGTTTCTTGTGTCTCCTTCTGTGTTTCTTATCTATTGCCAAATTAAACCTCTAGATGGCAGTCTATTCCGTTAAAATCTGATAAAAGTTATTGCTCTGAGCACTCTAATTTCAATGTGTCAACTTTCACACTCCCAAATAAGGGACAAAGGTCAAAATAAGGGGAAATTCCTTACGGCAATTTGTTGACCGACTCGGCCGATGCTGAGTGAATGATGAGTTGGCCCGGGTGCTGGACTGCACACACAGCCCCAGCCGGCGAGCCAGCTGAGCAGTTTTGGCCCGGGAGCCGCACTTTGCGCGCGACGTCGCTCGCAAAGTCCGGCACCCCATCCAACTCATGAACCGATGATCGGCCGTGAGAAGGAGGGGTGGTGGTGTTGGCAGTAAGCGAAGGCCCGAAGGTCGGACAGCTGGCGGGGCTGCCTACCGACGGGGACACGGGAGAGGTGCTGCTGCTGCACTCCATGGGCTGCATTATGTCGGGATGATGAGGCGGGGCCAGAGGCGGTGCTCCAACCCGGTAGTCCCCTCGACCGGAGTAGTAGCAGCCAAATACGGGACAAGGGCGGTCCCATATGGGTAAACCAATTTAGCCCAATATACGGGATGTCCCGGCTAATACAGGACAGATGGCAACCCTAGTTGTAGGGAAGGATTGCACAGTGTGGTTCAAGAGCATGGAGCAAGAGCAGGGAAGAGGCTATTCATGAATCTGAAGCTGATGTTTCCCAGTCACCTATACTTTCTTCCAGATGGGAGCAACAAGATCATTTTCTGTTAATTTTAGGTTATTGTCACGTGTACTGAGGTACAGTGAAAAGCTTTTTGTTGCGTACTTACTAGTCAGATGAGAGTGTGGCCAGGGTGGTGCGGTTCTTTGATGATATTTGATGATATTAGCGTATTGAAGCAGTGATTTCAGTAGATTCCTTTTTTTTGTTTGTTTTTTGTTAAATATTTTTATTATAGAAACATATTTATGAAAGTTACAATGTTTTACATAAACGAAAATGCATCATTATATACTTTCATAATATTAATAATATTGATATTATTATTAATATTAAAATTTAAGACTATATGCTTCTATACGCTTTTTTAATTATTTTTTTATAAAGTAGGAAAAGATAGAGATAAATAATGAAGAAAATATGAAAGCGATGGAGTGTTAATCATTAATATGTCATTGGAGATATAGGCATGATTTATTATATATATTTCTTCATCCATTCTAATATTCAGGCCTCAGTCAAGCCCTCGTACCGAGCCGTTATGACTCTGTAAATATTCAATATATGGAGACCATATCCCTCTGAAGAGATCTAACCTGTCCATTAGGACAAGCCTCAATCTCTCCAGATGAAGAGTCTCCGACATTTCTGTATTCCACATTTTGATTGTAGGGGATGTAGGGCCTTTCCAAAATTTTAATATTAATTTTTTCCCAATTATTAACCCATAATCAATAAAAATTATTTGATTCGTTGTTACTAATTGTTCTGTTTCCAGTATTCCTAGTATTATTAGCTTTGAATCAGGTGTCAAAGTTATATTAACAACATTCGAAATAATCCTAAATATTTCAGTCCAGAATTTTGTAATTTTTATACAGTTTGTAAATGAGTGTGACAAATTGGCTTCTAAATGTTGACATTTATCACATATGGGGGATACTTTTGGAAACATATTATGTAATTTGGATTTTGAATAATATAATCTATGTAGTATTTTAAACTGTATAAGAGAGTGTTTAGCGTTTAGCGAACAATGATGTATACGTTGTAAACTGTCATCCCATACTTCTGGTCTAATAGTTTGGCATAATTCATTTTCCCAAGATTGTCTATGTATTTCTATTGATGGAACATCACCTTCCAATAAGATATTATATATATATGAAATCATTTTTTCTGTATTCGGATGTTTGTTTAAACATTCATCTAATATTTCTGTCTTTCTATTTCTGAGTTCTTGCGTATTTGCTTTAACATAATCTCTAATTTGTAAATATCTAAAGTAATCTTTAGAGTGTAGTCCATAAATTTGTTGTACATCTTGAAATGAAAGGAAAGAGTTTTCCCTATAGAGATCACCGATCTTAATAATTTCATTATTTTTCCATTGTAAAAAAGCTTTATCCATCATTGAAGGTTTAAATGTAACATTATTTACAATGCTAAGAGATAGTGGTATAGATTTTAGTTTTAATGTTTTCTTTATTTGTTTCCAAATACGTATTCCACTTCCTATTATTGGGTTTTCACTATAAGTTTTCTTAGCTAGATTAATATTAGTGAATATTATAGAACTAATTTCAAAAGGAGAACAATCTTCTTTTTCCATATTTAACCAAGTTGGTTGGTTATCTATTTCTTCTAACCAAAAATTCATATTTTTAATGTTAACTGCCCAATAATAAAACATAAAATTTGGTAGAGCTAGACCTCCGTTTATTTTTGATTTACATAAATGTTTTTTATTTATTCTATGGCTCTTATAATCCCAAATGAAGTTAGTGACTAGGGAGTCCACCTTTTTAAATAAATTTTTAGGGAGATATATCGGGATTGATTGGAAAAGGTATAATAATTGTGGAAGAAAAAACATTTTTATTATATTAATTTTACCTAACATTGAAATAGGTAAAGTTTTCCAATATAAGATATTCTTATTTAATTTATTCAGTAATAATGGAAAATTAGCTTTAAATAATGAGTGAAATCTTTTTGTTACGAAAATTCCAAGATATTTAATTTTTTCATTTGTTATCTTAAAAGGGAATTGTTGTAATATGTGTAAATTATTTACCGTTATTGGCATAAGTTCACTTTTATTCCAGTTAATACTATATCCTGAATAGGATCCAAATTCAGTTATTAATTTTAACAAATGACGAATACTAGTTTCTGGTTTTGTGATGTAAAGTAGTACATCATCCGCGTATAAAGAAATTTTATTTTTAGTGTCTCTAGTATCGTATCCATATATTTCCGGATGTGATCTCACCCTCAGAGCTAGCGGTTCTATTGCCAGTGCAAACAGTAAAGGGGATAAAGGGCAACCTTGTCTACAACCTCGAGATAAATTGAATTTAGGTGATAACATTTGGTTTGTTATTATTCTAGCTGTCGGATTTGTATATAGCAATTTGATCCAGGTAATAAACTTTTCTCCCAGTTTGAAAGCTTCCATAACCGAGAACAAATAAGGCCATTTCACTTGATCAAAGGCTTTCTCTGCATCTAACGAAATAACTACTAGATCTTTATTAATATCTCTTTTCAAGTATATAATATTGAATAACCTTCTCAAATTATATGAAGAGTATCGTTTTGGTATATATCCTGTTTGATCAGGATGAACTAATTTATTAACAACTGAACTTAACCTTTGTGCTAATATTTTGGTTAATATCTTTTGATCAGTATTTAAAAGAGCTATTGCTCTAAATGACCCTGGTTCATCCAAGTCTTTGTTTATTTTAGGTAAAAGTGTTATAGTAGATTCATTTAATGTTTCTGGTAGTTTTTGCTGTATATGTTCATATAATAATTTCAAACGTGGTACAATCTGATCATAAAATATTTTATAAAATTCCGAGCCAATGCCGTCTGGTCCCGGTGTTTTACCTTTTTTTAATGATCTGATAGATTCTTGGATTTCTTTTATCGTAATATCAGCATTCAGTAACTCTATATTTTGTGAGTCCAACCCTTTCAGGTTACATTTTTTTAAGAATGCTTCAATTCCTATTTTATTATCTGTTGTTTTCGCAGTGTATACGTTTTTATAATATTGCATAAATCTTTCATTAATATCTTTAGGCTGTGTTAACAATTCGCCATTATGTGATTTAATCCTATGGATTATTTTTTCAGCTTCCATTTTCCTTAGTTGACGAGCCAATAATTTTTGAGGTTTATCACCGAATTCAAACTGTAATTGTTTAGTATGTTGATAAAGTTTAACAACTTGATCTGTAAATATTTTATTTAATTTATATTTCAGTGCTGCAATTTTATTATGTTATATAGTAGTTGGATTCATTGCATTCTGTATATCTAATTGTTTAATCTCCTTTTCCAAATCTTGCTGATCCTTACGATTCTTTTTATTATAAAATGCTTGAGAGGAAATCATGATTCCCCGGAGATATGCTTTAAATGTTTCCCATAATAAGGAACAGGATATTTCCGGTTTATCATTTATTTCGAAAAAAATCTTAATTTGTTCTGTGATATAGGTCTTTATTCTTTGGAGCGCAGAAGGTTAAGGGGGGACTTGATTGAGGTCTTTAAAATGATGAAAGGGATAGACAGAGTTAACGTGGATACGTTTTTCCCATTGAGAGTAGGGAAGATTCAAACAAGAGGGCATGACATGAGAATTAAGGGACAGAAGTTTCAGGGTAACGTGAGGGGGAACTTCTTTACTCAGAGGGTGGTGGCTGTGTGGAATGAGCTTCCAGCAGAAGTGGTGGAGGCAGGATCGATTTTAACATTTAAGAGTAAAGTGGATAGGTATATGGACGTGAAGGGAATGGAGGGGTATGGTCTGAGTGCAGGTAGATGGGACTAGGGAAATCAAATGGTCGACACGGACTGGAAGGGCCGAGAGGGCCTGTTTCCGTGCTGTAATTGTTATATGGTTATATATTCCTGAGTAATTTTATTTTCTAAAATTTGTGAGTTAAATCTCCACTGTTCTGATTTTTGTATTTTGCCATTTATTTTGATCTTGAATGTTAATGGTGCATGATCTGAAATTATAATATTATGATAATTTGATTTATAAGTAAGATAAGTTTAGCATCCACCAAAAAATAATCTATTTATAGTTTTATGTACTGACGAGTAAAAAGAGTATTCTCGTCCAGTAGGGTTTTCAATTCTCCAAACATCTTTGATATTAGTAGTTTCCATATATGCATTTAATAAATCACTAGAATGTGATTTAGTTTTCTTTTGCCTTGTAGATCTATCTAAGTAAGGGTCTAGTGTACAATTAAAGTCTCCTCCAATTATTAGATTGTGTTGTGTTAATTCCGGGATATTGTTAAATACCTTCTTAAAATACAATGGGCTATCGAAATTTGGTCCATATACATTAACAAAAATCATTTTTTGTGTATTTAATTCTCCTATAACGATAATGTATCTTCCATCTTTATCAGTTATAGTTGATGTATGTTTAAATAAAATACCTTTACGAAATAATATTGCTACGCCTCTTGATTTATGCGTAAAAGAAGAGTGATACATTTTATCTATCCATTTAGCTTTCAATCTATGTTCAGCATCTTTTTTTAGATGGGTTTCTTGAATAAAAATTACGTCAGCTTTATTTGCCTTTAAATGTGCAAAAACTTTTCCTCTCTTAATCGGTTCATTAATACCTTTAACATTCCAACTACAAAACGTTATTCCCTCATTCCCTATATTTATTTTCGAGTCTTGCATCTTTTGACTATGGAGGTCTGCAATAGAGTCTATGGTTCAGCACATCAGACCCGACCTTACACCCGATCATCGAATAGATGAATTTTAAGTCTCGTGCATGTCTCTCACGTATATATCTCCATTGATCCAATGGTTAATTGAAAAAAAACCATAGTAGATTATATGAAAGAAGAACAAAGGATAGATTAAGAGGTTAGTAATGTGCAAAAAGAGAGGAAAAACTACATCTAGAGTTGTTGCAGTTAGTGCTAGCCATACTAACATGGCTAACCATCTACCGACTTCCGTCGTTGATGTTGGTAACTTAACCAGCTCCCAGGTTTTTGGAATTATTATTCCATAAAAATATTTTACCGGGGGTGTAGCATTAGAAAAAAAAAGAAAGGGAAAAAAGAGGGTTAAAAATAAAGACTTATTTAGTAAAGGCATATTTAAATTATAACAATTAAAGGTATAGAAATACAATTATTTAAGACTTATTTAAAAATCTAATTATTATAAACAAGAGGAACCAAAAAAAAAAAGATACCAAAATACATATTTAAAACTTGGTTAAAAATCTAACAATTTTAAACAAAAAGAACACAAAAAAAGGGTAAAAAGAAAAAAAAAATCCTTCCAACAAAAAGAAAACAGAAATTAAGAATGAAAATGAAAAATTGCTGGCAAAAAAGAAAAATCTCCAAATGAAATCAATCCCTAAATTTAACTCTATTCATTCCAACATAGAAAATCATTAATTATTAGTAATAATGATTAGTATTAATTAGTAAAAATGGTGTTAACAAAGATACCGCGGTGTGTCTGTAATATGTGTTAGTTATTTATATTAGTAATGTAGTGATGTTAGTTATTAGTATCCAAGTGAAGTTTTCCGATCCACTTCTTTCTCCAACTTCCATCCAACGTTGCCCAGGTCAGTCCAGTCCTGCGTTGTTTTGTGGAGTCTTGCGAAGTCTTGGAGATTCTTGTAGCATTCTTAAGAATCAATATATTTGAAAGTAGCTGCTTCTCAGGTCTGGATCTGGCGAGCAAAGTCCAATGCTGCTGCTGGGTTGGAAAAGAAATGCTCCTCGTTTTTGAAGGTAACTCTTAGAATAGTTGGATAATTCAAGCCGTATTTCAAGTGTGCCACTCCTCTCATAAGACTTTTAGCCTCGTTAAATGCTTTCCATTTCCTGGAAACTTCTGCAGGATAATCTCGGTAGATACTGATCCTATGACCTTCGAATTCCAGGTTTCTATTTCTCGAGGATTTCCGCATTATCTCGTCCAAGACAAAGTCGTATTGTAGCTTTATAATCATTTGTCTTGGAGGGGCGTTTGCTCTTGTCTGACGTCTTCTGACTCTGTGAGCACGGGCTAATAAAGGCTTTTGTTCCAGAGATAAAACTTGTTGTAATAAGTTCGCAGTAAATTCTCGAGGATCTTCATCTTTCTCTCGTCCTTCGGAATACCTGCAATTCTTAGGTTTTGTCTTCTCTGGCGACCTTCTTGCTCAGTACATTTCTCAGATATTTTAGTCAGTAAGTTCGTTAGACGTTCGTTTTCTGTAATCAGCTTTGCTGTAGTCATAGCACTGGTAGCAGCTAGTTCTTCAAGGCCTTTTATACCGACCGTCTGTTGTTCCAGTACCTTTTCCATAGGATTCAGCCTTTTTTCAAAGTCATTTTTGACCTTTTCAATTTTATTATCCATCTCCTTTACCATTTCGTTCATCATTTCTGTAATTTCTTTCTTCAAATCTTCCGATATTTTCTTGGTCTTATTATTAATATTTGAATTTGTTTCCTGTTGAAATTTTTTCATTTGAGTATTCATCTGGTTCATTTGAGTATTCATCTGGTTTATTTCTTCCCTTAAACCAGCAATCTCATGAGAAATGAAAGTTTTCAATTCTTCACTTTCCGTTTTTTTCCCTGTTCTTTCCGATACATCTTCCTGGGATGAGGCCCTACTTGAGTCCGAGGCTTCAGTTGGGCCTTCTGCCAGTCTCTGCCTAGTTAGTCGACTTTTCTGTTTATCGGTAGGGCTGCGTGTTGTAGACATAACTAGTCGCGCGCCTGATGACGTCACTCACAACAATCGGTGCAGAAACGGCAGGCAGCAAGCAGCAGGCAGCAGGTAGGTCCGTTAATCCCCCGTTTTTTCCCGTTTTTTTCACGGAGCTGGCTGGTGTTGTCCTCTAGCCCTCCATAGCGCCACCGGAAGTCAGTAGATTCCTTCAGTAGTGGGAGGGTTAATGCCGATGATGAACGAGGCAATGTCCTTCACTTTCTGCAGCCCCTTTTGTTCTCGCCTAGCTGAAGGAGCTCAATTCCATTTTTGATTAGGGAGAATATTATGGCCACACTTGGAGAGGATATTTCTGGGAATTGTCCAGTGAGGCAATATAAACAGAACTGAAAAAGACGAGGGGTGCAGCTGGAAGAGTTGCTGCCTCAGTGTCCAGTTGTGATCCTGACCTCGGCTGCTGCCTGAGAATTGTCCCTGGAGTCGGAAGTGGATGGAAAATTGGGAAACATAGAACTAGTGTGAACATGTGATTGATGGTGTGGACTCAGTGGGTTAAGGGGCTTGTATCAGTATCTCTAAGCTAAACTAGACTCTAAACTATGAAGGGGGTGATCGCTTTAATGTGATTGTTGTATAGGTTCCCCAATAATCAGCATGAATTAGAGGATATATATGTGGAAGACTACAGATATTTTCAAGGATAATGTGGTTGTAATAGTCCACAAATGTGTGTGCTTGAAGAAGTGATAACATGGTTTCTTCTATGCTTTCAACTTGTTTATAGCCAGTAGTTTGGCAGGAAGGATTTCATGCTGTCAGATAGAGGAAAGGCAAAAGATATGGCTGTGGTGCAGGGCAGAGGTGGCTACAAACATTTTCTAAACCTAATGAATCAGATGAAATTTCTAGACTGCAAGAAGTTCCACTGTACTAATGAGGCGGGCTCAAAAGTGGAATTCAACCAGAAATATGTGTGGTGTGCATTTGGAGATAGCAAATAACACAAGGGTCAACATAATGAATACACCAAGAAATAGAGGGATCTGGTCAGAGATTCCTAAAGACAGTAGGATTGGTAATTAAGCTGATTAACAGGATATGTGAAACACTTCTCGTTATTATCTTTGGCATGGTGTCAAGCGCCACCATACCAGAACCATATAAAGCATACGTTAAGTCACAGCACGATCACAGTGTAGTGTTCTGCTCCCATACCACAGGAGGGGTGAAAGGAAAGGGTGCATAGGATTCATAAAGCTAATGTTAGTGCTGGATCATTTTAATTAGCAGGACAAATTTTCTATGCTGGTGATTTCTGTGAAACAAAAAAGACCGAAGAGAATTTAATGAGTTGTATAATACTCTCTCCTCCTCCTCTTCACCCTCCTTTCCCCTCTCCTCCTCCATTCCCCATCCCTCCCTCACCTCTCTCCCCCTCTCCTTTCCCCTACATTCAGTCATTCCCTCCTTCCCTCCATAGCTCCTTTCCCCTCCCTACCCCCTCCTATCCCACTACCCCCCACTCCTCACCTCCCCCTATCCCCCCCCACTATCCCTCACCTCCCCCACTGCCCTCCTCTCCCTCTATTCCACAGTCGCTACCTCCCCCATTACCCCCCTCCACTGCTCCCCCCCTCCTCTCCCTCTATTCCTCCTCCTCCCCCACTCTCCCTCCTCACCTCCTCCCTCTTCTTCTCCGTCTCCTCCTACCCTCCCCCAATCCTTCCCTCACCTCTCCTTTCTCCTACCCTCAGTCACTCCCTCCCTCCCTCCATAACTCCTGTCCCCTCCCTACTCCCCTCCTATCCCTCTATCCCCTCTCCTCCCAACTCCCCTTCCCAGGATCTTGAGGTTGCCGCTCCTTTCCCTTCTTATAACCATATAACACCATATAACAATTACAGCACGGAAACAGGTCCTCTCGGCCCTTCCAGTCCGTGCCGACCATTTGTTTTCCCCTAGTCCCATCTACCTGCACTCAGACCATACCCCTCCATTCCCTTCATGTCCATATACCTATCCACTTTACTCTTAAATGTTAAAATCGATCCTGCCTCCACCACTTCTGCTGGAAGCTCATTCCACACAGCCACCACCCTCTGAGTAAAGAAGTTCCCCCTCACGTTACCCCGAAACTTCTGTCCCTTAATTCTCATGTCATGCCCTCTTGTTTGAATCTTCCCTACCCTCAATGGGAAAAACGTATCCACGTCAACTCTGTCTATCCCTTTCATCATTTTAAAGACCTCAATCAAGTCCCCCCTTAACCTTCTGCGCTCCAAAGAATAAAGACCTAACTTGTTCAACCTTTCTCTGTAATATAGTTGCTGGAACCCTGGCAACATTCTAGTAAATCTCCTCTGTACTCTCTCTATTTTGTTGACATCCTTCCTATAACTAGGCGACCAAAATTGTGCACCATACTCCAGAATTGGTCTTACCAATGCCTTGTACAATTTTAACATTACTTCCCTACTCCTATATTCAATGCTCTGATTTATAAAGGCCAGCACACCAAAGGCTTTCTTGCGTGCACTGGAGGAGCATCAGCCGTCGGCACCCTTAGAGACAGGCCTCGGATCCTCAGCTCGGCTCAGAAGTACCAGCGGCGATGGCATGTGGCCGGGGGGAGGGGGGGGGGGGAGAGCTCAGAGAAAAGATGGGGGAAGAGATATGGGGGAGAGGGGGGTAGAAAGGGGCAGGGGGCAGGGGGGCAGGAGCCATCGAGGGGGACCAGAGGGAAAGGGGTTGGAGCTGTGGGGCATTGCGATGGTGCATTTGGGACTCACAGCAGGGACTGGAAGCTCTGCCGGCATCAGACTCTCCACTTTCCGTTTGGCGAAATCTCCGATTCCGGACTGGGCCGCTTCTGGTTCCACTGGAAAATTGTGCCTGGTTGGAGATTTCCACTGGCCACCTGCAGCGTCCCTCAGCCCCTGTAAAGACGCGATGGTGCATCCCAGGGAGTTGCATGAGGAGACCAATCCGCACAGCGCTTACTGGTAGGAGAGGAGATTGAACTGTGCACGCACGTTTTTAATGATTTTTAAACCTTGCAAACTTTTACAATATACTCCCGATCAGAATGAAACTTGGTGCACTCGCAGCACAGGAGAACGTTGAGTGAGCTGATGAAAAATCGTAGCTCTATCGCGTACTGTTTTTGTGCAAATAGAAAAACCACGCAAACCAGAAGAGCACAAGATCAGAGTTTTAGTTATGGATGGATGGATGGTTGGATCGGTGGATGGGTGGATGGATGGATGGATAGATGGATGGATGGTTTAGATGTGGTAAATAGGAGTGACCACTGGCATTTTGCAGTTAGGTCAATTTCTAGAGGTAATGGATTCCTGGAGTCGACTCTGGAACAATCAAAAGATGAAGAAATCTTCATAATTAAAAAAATACTAGGAAAAACTATTGAACCTGTACATCCTTCAATATTATAGACCAACAATTTTGATGTGGACTGAAATAAGTCCTTTTTGACCACCAAGGAAATAATTATTCTAATAATTTATGTTCATAAGTTATAGGAGCAGATTTAGGCCATTCGGTCTGATCAAGTCTACTCCGCCATTTAATCATGGCTAATCTATCTTTTCCTGTCAACCCCATTCACCTGCCTTCTCCTCATAACCCTTGACACCTGTAAAAATCATCAATGGTGATGATTCATTATTTTCACTATTTACACTCACCATTTCTGTGAGTGCTAATAGTGATAGTCTTCTTTCTACTTACATTTGAAAAGTTTTATTTGATTATGCGTTGATCTTCTTTATTTCATTGAAATAACCTATGGTTCTTTATGCATTTCTTCATTTGGTTAAACATTTACTCTTTCTCAATAGCCTGATGTTTGTTTAGAAGAAGCTGTTCCTGAACGGGAGTCAAGATCATCCCATCAACGGAGGCCTCGAGGCCACCAACTGCGGGAGAGCAAAGGGTAGAGATTAAACTTTTTTTTGCCTTCCATCACAGAGAGGAATGTGGAGGTCTCTGAGATGGATGTTTATGTTAAAATGTGTTTTGTGTGTTACGTTGCTTTTTATTTGTATGACTGACTTGGCAAATGAAATTCCTCGTATGTTGCAAAACATACTTGGCGAATAAAGTATTATTGTGATTGTGATTGTGATTGTGAAAATGCTGGAGTAACTCAGCGGGTGAGGCAGCATCTCTGGAGAGAAGGAATGGACAACGTTTCAGGTCGAGACCCTTCTTCAGAATACATTGACATGCACATTGCAACGAGTTGGTGGTTTGCTATTGAACTGTCAGTTAAAGTTCAGCACGTTGGCTTATTATATAATTTTGCTTTGTTGCATTATTACTGAGAAAGAAGTCTCTGTACATCTGTACATTTAAAAGGCAAGACCTAAGCAGGGAAAATTTTGAAGTTAATGGAGATGTGTAACAAAAAGCTGATGAAGAGAAGCATAAAAGGGAGTAAAGGGTTGATCAGAAAAGGTGAAGTGCCCTTCTATGTGTGTATTAATTTATTATTGAATGGTAACGTAAATAACAAGAAGATAGCTTTCATTTTATTATTATGCACCTAAACAAATGGGCTGCACTGCATCTGACAAGACACCTCTGAATGTTCAAAGAACTTTACTGGGACAGCCCTTTGCGAGGGCTGCCTCTTGATACTCAAATATCCCAATTATTGATAGACAAACAAATATGCCTATGACCATGTTTGATGTCAAGTGACAATTCATTCTTGTCTGGAAGTTTCCTTCATCTTTATCACAGTGATATAAAATACCTTAAGCTGAAGATTTCTGGAATTATGTATGCCAATTAATGTACCCCATTGTTTTACATGCAGTTGATGCATATGAGAGCACACAGCTGTCTACAATGTACATTAGAACAGATATTCTGAAGACTATTTCTTGTTTAAATTAAAGCCAGCTTTATCACATAATTGTATTACCCCTGAATAATCCCTAATAATACCAATTAAATGGATCAAGCAATAAAGTTGCAAGATAATAAGCAGACTCAATGCAAAGCAAGCTCATTTGATTTTGCTGAGAAAATGACCTGGATCCCTGTATGTTAAAATATCTAACAAAGTATTCGCTGACTTGTTGCAAAGATTTTCCCGAGTTTATCACTTTGTATTTTGTAATTCTACTTCAGCCATAACGAAATACTTTACTAATATTAAAAATATATTACCTAACATTAACCGAAGAACTATAGAATTGGCATTTTACATTCACTGTTGTAATATTACTGCCGTCTTTTTGTAGTTATCTGCAATAAATACATTTTAATTATTTATGATTATGGCGATTGATTGTTAAAAAGCACTGTTTCATTTAAAAGCTATACTATTATGATTGCATAGGCTTATAAAAATTAAGTGGTTCACAACAAGTTTCAAAATTTTTACCACTTTTTTAAAATAAAGATAGATACAGCAGGAAAGGCAAATGGAAAATAGAGATTTTAACCTATGAGAAGAAGTATGATATAGATTATTCATATTAATTTATGATGGAGACAACCAGGAGCCAAGGCGAGATGGTTCCATTATTTTATGATTTAATTATTTATTGGGCAAGCTGTGGTTTCATGGTTTAGTTGGAATGTTTTGCGGTATGTTTGTTGGTTAAGAAATAAGTGTTGTCAGCATATTTGGTCACTGCATTATCATAAAATTGCAGGACTGTATTTTAAGCCATTAGTGTTGATGAAGTATAAAAATATGACATGAAATAAAAATCAGAGAAAGAAAAAAAATATTAAAGGGAAAAAACGAATATACAATATGACTCCTTGTTGCATGTTCTTTGAGTGTGTTAACTGTTTAATTAGTTCCAAAGTACTGCTCAAGCTTACATGTACAATTGTGATTGGGTCATGCTTGCTACCATACAGATACTTCCCGTGACATGGCAGGGTTACGTTTAGAGGATGATGGCAGTCCTACAGCAGTCTCCTAAATACTTGCTCATTTGTGCGACAGTACATAGAAGCTTGCTAACCTGGGGAAAGCTTGTACTGGTGAGATAATTTGCACAGGCACACCTGGCACATTGGAACTAAATAGATCATGCACGTATTTTCTGGGTTAGTTGTTGCTTGATTTTGATGGCTATTGCTATGTTTTGTACCTTCTGGGGCGTTTTAAAATCTCTCAGGTCTTCGCTATTTGATGGTGTTGAAGGATGTTGACAATATTTCAAGAGTTCTGCATAAGCAAGTTGCATGCAGATAATAGTGGAAACTCTATTTACAATTCAGCATAACTGGGAGAATGTGCAGAGGGCACGCTGACTGGGATCAGCTGCGAGAAGAAGTGGTGGCAATGAGAAGAGGGCATGGCCTCGATAGTGGCGATCCTTAATGACAAGTGCCGCTTTCTTTAGGCCACGCCTTCGGTGGAGGAGAGAGCTGTACCCACGATAGACTGGGTGAGTCCACCATTCTCTGCTGCCTCTTGTGCTCCTGTGCATTGGAATTTCTATACCAGGCCAAGATACAACTAATCAGAATACTTTCTAAAGTACCCCTGTAAAGGTTTGTTGGCATATTGAGATACACCAAATCTCTATAAACTTCGAAGAAAGTAGAGCCACTGGGTATGCCTTCTTTGTGATTGCATCTAGGTGCTAGGCACAGGACAGATGATTCGATGTGAATCTGTGTGAGGTTCATGAACTAGCTGCAGCATTTCATTCAAGTTCAACAGCCTTCTGACACGGGTCTCTAGCTTGAACTGCAACATCTGTTTTTTTTTCGTTAGATGCTGCCTGACCTGCAGAGTGCTTGCAATATTTGTTTGTTCTTGTTTTGTGTTAAACCAGATGAAATAGCAGACTCTGTAGAATGAAGGCAGCTTGTATATCAGGCATTGCATTGTCTGGCACGGTGCATGGTCACACATCAGTCAAAAACTGTGGAATCCCTTTAAGTTACAGTGCACCTGAATCACACCCCTGGATCATTAATTTTATATATTGTCAGAGTAAATAGAGAACTATAAAACTAGATGTAAGTGTAGTATTTAATGCTTGTACTGCATTATAAATTTGGACACTATCTTCTGTTCAAGGAGAATCATAGTACATGATAAAAGATTGAATAAGTAACCGTTGAATCAAGATCTTAGTGTGGAAGTATAAATATCAAACATTATTCTGAAAAACAACTAAGACATAACGATGGGGAAATCTGTAATTCTTCCAAAGTTTTTGCTTGCTGCTCTCTGGCTAGAGGGAACAAGAGGTAGTCAACTTTCTTTCAACAAGAGCATCAGGGAACCCTCTTTTAGTTAGGCAATCACTCAGCATCCAGGATAACTTCATTTTACTCCAGCTTTGCAAGTTCTGAAATGACTGATGAGGTCAATATAAAAAGTCAAGACTCTCCACAAATGACACAGAAAGTGGCCAATGAGGTGATCAGGCAGATACGAGGATCAAACCCATGGTGGTTAGGTATAGTAGTTGAACTGTAATTGTGTTTTGTCAAAATAAAGTTTAGATGTGCAAGTGCTTGTCTCAGTGATTTTTGACTGAAACTAGACTGGGGGAAGCGTAGAACGAGATATTTACATTGGGGGCTCATCCAGGATCTCAACAGACCCCCAAACATAAGTTTGCGATCAAGGGTGTTGAGTTGTTTCGATCGCGAGTGCAGAAATTTGGCCCCTGTGCGGTTTTCATAGTGATTTTCGGCACTTCGCTAGTCGGGGCGGATCGATCATTTGCAGGCTTGGGAAAGGGTCCAATCGAGACCATTAGAACAGTTTAGCAAGCACGGGGGGGGGGGGGGGGGGGGGGGGGGGGGGGGGGGGGGGGGGGGGGGGGGGGGGGGGGGGGGGGGGGTTGGTTAGCACCCCTTTGGGTTAGGAGTCCATAAAGCAGGGTGAGGAGTGGCCCAAAACTTGGTCGTAGTTGGCAGACTGCAGCTACTTTAACGAGAGACTGACGTGCTTCGAGGGCGACGGGTGGCCCATTGTCCAAATTTGGTATCCAATTGATGGGGTATTGAAACACATGTCTGGTTTACGGATTGATCTATCTTTGCCAGGAGCGCTGATTGGTAAGCTGCCTTCTGAAAATCGGCATCGACTGCCAGTGCAAAGAGGCTAGGCACTGAACCCCCAGTGCCCAGCAGAGAGGAGCATCTGTGTGAAGGTATCTGAGTCCCTCCCTGGAGTGACGGATGAGGAACCTCGCTAAGGCATTGGGCTCGGTGGCTAGAGTGTAGATTAGCTGGGAATACTCTAGTCCATTTGAGATTTCAATGGGCAATTTAGTTTGAATTCGAGAGCCCGCGTATGTGGAGCGGTACGCACCAAAACTAGTTGGTCCGAGAACGAGTGTAGATTTGCAGAATCAAATTTCCAAATACAGAATTTCATATTGAAGTTCTGCCTGTATGGTAGAATTTGAATTCTGTGTAAATAGAACTTTGGAGTTTGCGCATATTTGAGATCGATTTTGAATCGATTTCGAAGATCAACAGTGAATGGTAACCCTCTGTTCGATTGTTGATTAGTACCTGATAGTGAAGAGTACCTGAGAGACGGGAACCTGGTTTACTTGGTGAAAAGTACCCGGGGTACTTTTGCGAAGGGTACCCCTAATTCTGTAGAACTTAGAGAGGAGGGTTAGAGGTCCCCCTATAGAAGTCCAGTTTTTAGCATGAGAATAGTAAAATTTTGGAGGAAAAGTAGTCATTTAAGAATTAGTACCTCTCAGCAAAGAATAACCTAGGAAGGGGAAAATCTTCGGTATCAGAGGGAGAGGTTCACTGATTGATAACAGCATGAGGCGGCATTGAGATCGGTCTTTGTAAACTGTACGCTAGCGTGCTAAATTATTATTGTAAATTGTAAAAATCCAGCATTGTCTTTTTTAGCTTCTTTATCGGATCCGAATTGTATAAATACTTTGTGTATGTAAAAAGATTTAGAGTGTATTAAGATTTAGAAATTTAAGATTTAAGGGGTTGTCCTACTGTGGCGACCTAATTGGCGAGTTTAGAAGAGTTTGCCCTCGACTCATACTCGCAGCATGATCGACACGAGGTCCTAGGAGGTCTTTGTAACTCTCCTTCATGCTCAAGAGTAGTCCCCGCGTACTCGAGGCCTCAGCTAGGTCACGGAGTATTTTTCAACATGCTGAAACATGCCCGTGAGTAAAACATGGTCGCCATGGGAAAAAATCAATAT